>SZWC01007000.1:117323-130265 GCA_023375785.1 Penium margaritaceum
AAGCACGCACGCACGTACCCACCCACCCACCACCACGCACGCACGCACGCACGCACGCACGCACGCACGCACGCACGCACGCACGCACGCACGCACACCACTATGGGCACTCAGACAGGTAGGCAGACCACATCACACTCCCACCATTTGGCTTCACTACACACACGCACCTTCTGGCTTGCCATGACGAGCACATCGGATGATCGCACGTGTCGCGTGTCGAAAGTCCACCAGTTGCCGTTGTCTGTCGGTGATAGCACCATGCCGGCGCCACCCATGCCGCCCGCGTCTGTCTCCACCCTCACCTCACCCCTCGTCCAATGCAGTCCGTTCGACGACAGCGCCAACCCCACGCACGACCCCTCCCGGTTCAAATCGCCTCCCCCTACACTTCCCCCTTCACTTCCCCCGCTCTCCCCCTCAGCCCTCTCCTCCTGCTCTCCTTGTCCCCCGTCGCCCTCCGCCTGCCATCCCTCGTACCACATGCACCAGCGGGCCTCCTCGCCAGCCTGCTGGTACCGACGCACCACGGCGCGCCCCACCCCGCCGCTGTCCCACGCGCCTGGCCGTCCGGGGCCAAAGATGAACCCGGACCTCTGCTGCTGCTGCAGCTGCTTTCCGGACGCGGACGACTTGTCCGCCGCGTTCGTGCCCGCTGCTGCTGGTGCGCCTGCTGCGTTGCTTTTGTTCCCTGCTGCCGCAGCGGCACCGGCACCAGCACCGACAGCGGACTCGTCGGCTGCCCTGCACTGAAGCTTCCACGAAGTTGCCGCAAAGCTGCCGCTGGGGCACGTGGCAAGCTCTCGGACCTGGAAAGGACGACGGCCGAATGTCCTCCTCGAGCGATTTTCTCTTCTCGTCCACTTCGTCGCCAGCCCCGGCTGAATCGGAGTCGGCGTCGAAAGTGGCATAGATCTGCTGACTCCCTCGCCTGATGGGAAGAGCGAGTGAACGGCCGCCATGGCGGCCATGGGCCCCACGGATGCAGTCTACCCCCGTCGGACGCTGCGTCCTTTCCCCCCCTGCCCCGGAACACAAATTCTAGGGAGAGCAAGGCACTGTGGCTGCACGCCCAACCACCAGTGCGATGCAGACAACTGGAGCAACGACAGAGTGCCACCGGCTGCACCGCTCACCAGCTATGCTGCAATGACACAGCGCCAAAATGAAGCTGCTCAGTGAGCGACCTGGGAAGTGCCGAGCAATTTCTTACGAGTCGCATCGGCTCAAAAACCGATGACGTGGCAGCTAGCTTGGCACTTCCAGAATTCTCGGAGTACGAGGGCGACAAACAAAGAGGGTCTGCAGAGTGTACGGGACGGTTTGGCCGTTTCTTTTTGGGCCGAACAGAGCTCTCCCCTACTTCGCATGAAGCATACATACTACCAATTAATATTGTCTAGCTTTCACCCCATGTACTCGATATTCAAGAGGTGCGTGATGTGGTCAGGCGTTCAGGTTGTCTTGTCAGGTACCTGCTGTTACGCCAAGCTTAAGGTGGCTAGTTAAAAGGAATTGAGTGTAGCATAAAAGACAATTCAAGAGAATTGAAACATCTGGATCATTTTTCAGGATCAATTATAGGGCGAATATATCCGAGATGCAGTGTGTGCGCCACGCACCCACCTTGAATTTCGAGAAAAAATCTTGACGGAGGCAGGTGCCTGTTTCGATAGCGCATGACTAAGCAATGTCGAGGACGCGTTTCAATGTCTGGTTTATGCCGCGTTCCAAAAGCATCTATATCGACGACTGTTACCCTTGTAATCGACTATCCTATATGTCAATCAATAAGCAGGTTCAAGTGAAAAGCGAATCGATACGTGTGCGGAGCAGAATCATTCTGTATGTGTCATCAAATTTAATGGTTATCGAAACTTCTCAGAGAGGAAGGTCGCACGTGAACGGATAAGACGCAGCCACCATGGATCCGATTTCTTACTACGCTTTCTTTCAATTGGTTTTATGATGACATCCTGACTTTTTTTCAACGAGTTCATGCCAATCCAGTTTGTGAAGAGGACAATTCATTCGTCTAATATTCGTCCGAATTGCTTGTGGTTCGTCGAGCTTGAAGTGCTGGATCTAAGAAAATTTATAGACATCCACTTACGCACATAGCTGTCACACAGACAGTGCCACTATTTGCCTGGAGCCGAGTACCTTCTTTTCGACTATTTGCGTACACGCTAATGAACAGAACCTATACCTTTTCGCAGGGTGGTTGCCACCATGGCCACGAGTCGTCAAAGATAGGCATTCGATAGAATGACGCTTCCAAACCCGGGGTTTCCGCTTCACGAGGACCTTCTTGAGCGTCAAGGACAAACGACAAAGTCGGTTGTGACGGCACGTCAAAGGTGGGGTCAAAACAGGCACCTCTAGTAAATCTATCCTAACATATAATGTAAGAAAATTTATGGAGCTTTTCAGCTCATGTATACAGTAAATGAAACAAAAATGAGGCAAACTTGGGGTCTTGGGTGCTCGAGTTGACCGTCCCTCAATGCCGTGTTGTGAGTGCTCCTCGAAAAACTCCGGCGACAAGTCGGGGGCTTCAAAAACATCGCGACGTGTATTTATGAAATTTCAGCCCCGTTGAGAAGTGGATTCAAGACTAATAAACCATCCACGTGGTTTGCGATGGTTTTTTCCACACTTCTCGAAAGTAGTCAAACATATCAAAAATCTCTAAAACGAAACACCGGATATTAGGGCAGTGGCAAAATGCCCTCCGCTGGCCAGCGTAAATATACCAAGGCCGACGCGCAACGGACCATGAACGTGTTGACATGAATGCCCATACGTGGAGGACGTAACCCTTCCTTCTCCCTCTTAACGGCGACGACCCAGCGCATTGCAAATGTAGGTCGATGCCGACTGAAAGCCGTCAATCTGACAACATCCCATAGGTCTTTGTAGGGCTCCCAACTGTTATGCAAAGCGTTGTAGCCCAACCATGTGACCAAATACTCCGTTTCTCTTCCACGATGGCGGTGTCTCAAAATATACTCAATAGTGTACTCCACGCCATTGAATTCTTTGATAGGAGATGGCGGTGGCACGTCTATGCGGAGGAAGTGCTTGCTGAGGTCCTGGGAGTGTACACGCCTACTGTTGTACAACACCGGGTGGATAGCCATGTTTTCCGGCAGTCGGAGCCTTGCAACGACATGAGTTTGCATCTCCTCAATCACAGACGGCCCCAACCACTTAGGTTTGAGCTTTGTGCACCTCTATCCATAGAAATGGACGTTTGTGGAGCTGAGTAGGACGCAATCACCGAGGTGGAACTGAGTGTCAGTCTGATGCTTGTCGGTTGCTAGCTTCATCATGGCCTGTGTCTTCGCGAGTGTTTGGTCAGTCTCGTCTCAGATGCTCAGAAAGCCTTTCGTTGTATGACGGCTCCCAGTATGTTGCTCACACTCCAAAAATCCACCAAAGTTGTGGGGAGTTTTCCATAAAGGAGATTTTTCGAGTTGCGGCAGGTGTCGCGGAGTTGTATGCGTGCTCAGCGGTCGGTAGCTTGACCACCCAGTCAGAGCCATGTGGCTTGCGAAGGGTTCAACGCAATTGTTTGAGCATCTGGTTGATGCCTTAGTTTTCTGTTAGTCTATGGATGGAAGGCTGTCAATAACTAGATCCGATTGCCGTAGTGATTCATAAGCTCCCGCAAAACCGGCTAATGAACCTCCCGTCCTTGTCGGTGGTGATGGAGGGAACGCCGTGTAGTCGGATGATGTTGTTGAGGAGCAGCTACGCTGATCCCTCGGTGGTGACCGTAGTTGTCATGGGGATCAAAGGAGACATCTTCGAGGACCTATTGACCACCACAATTATTACGTCAAGCCCCCTTTGGTGTGACAGGCAAACCCGTCACAAAGTCCATGGAGATATCCAACCATCGTTCTTTTGGTACTGGTAGTGATTGAAGACAATTCGGGTGTTTGGTTCGTCTTGACTTATGGTGTTGACACGCGATGTACGTCTTGCAGTAGTTTGCAACGTCGGTTTTGCATCTTGTCTTACCACTAGTACGTCACGTTTCCTGAGCATTTTATCCTTGCTGAAGTGTCCACCAAGACCGGTATTGTGGCACTCCTACAGTAGCATGCACCAGAGCTCGTCGCTTGAGGGCACAAAGATTTGGCGAAAAAAACATCGTAACAGTAGGGGTCATCGAACCAAAACATTGGTTTTTTATACCCATCAAACTCCTCGTATTCCTTCGCGACCAACGTGGAGATCTGTTCCTTCATGAGGAACGGATCTCGTTCGACAAGCAACGTGGTGATCTCGGCCATTGGATCCGGTCACCGACTTAGAACATCCACCGGGTTTGTTTTTACAGGCCGGTACTCAATGTCGTAGTCAAAGTTGGATTTGAGGAACTCAATCCATTTGAGTTTTTAGACGGCTTAGATTTGGACAAGTCTTGAGATGTTTGAGTGCATGGTCGTCAGTTCGGATGACGCATTGTCGACATTTCTTATAGCACCGACAAGTCTTGAATACGTGCACGACAGCAAACATCTCCTTTTTGTACACCGCGTAGTTGAGCTCAGGTTTACGCAATATATTCACGACATGTTTGCAACCGGTTATTCTCCACAAGCATTGTCCTGGAGGAGAACACCTTCAGTTGCTTGATCAGACATGTCGGTGGCCATGGTGTAGTCCATCATCGATTCTCCCAGTTGTAAGGCTGGCACCGAGGTCAAAGTTTTTTTTACGGATTTGAACGATTCTTATTCAATGTGTCCCCAAACTCGGCGGCCTTGCGAGTGAGATTGGACAACAGCACTAACACTCGAGCGTAGTTCTTTACCAATCATTGGATGTCTGGAACTTTGGTGGACGTCAGCCAATGAGCATTCTCCACTTTCATTTGGTCTGTTTGTCTTCAATGATGCCGCCCAAAAACTGGATCGACCGGCCAACACAGTCGCGCATCGCGAGTTTTTTTGTAAAATTTCTCTCTTCGTACCTTCATAAATTTTTCCGAGATGTCCACCATGCTCCTCTGAGATGCGGCTCTAGGCCAGGGTTTTATCAAGGTACACAACAAGAAATTCGTCAAGGTATAACCAAAAGATACTTTTCATGGCCGCCACAAATTTTGCTGGGAAGTGCGCGAGCCTGAACAGGCTCACAAAGTGTCCGTACCAGGCATGGAACATCATCTTGATATTGCTCTCAGATATACGGATCAGATGATAGCCAATCCGTACGCCAATTTTGTTTAGAATTTTTGCCCCTCACAATTGGTCAAAAGTTCATCTACTGGTGCAAGCGATAGCGGTTCTTGATGGTGATGTCGTTCAACACCCTGTAATCCATGCACATCCATATTTTGACAGTTTCTTTTACAAAAAACAGAGGTGTGACGTATGGTGACGTGGATGGCCTGATGAGCCCCTGACTGAGCTTCTCATCCAACTGTTTTTTCACCTCGCTCAGCTTGTGGTTCCTCATTCAATAGGACCCCTTTGAATGTTGGTCTGCCGCCCGGCTTCAGGACTATATGATAAACTACGCCTCATTGTAAAGGTCATTTACGGGGAAGATCATCGGAGAGAACCACATCAAACTTGTCCGAAACGGCTATGAACTTTTTAGGTGTCGAGGCACATGAGGGTGTTGTTGTTGCTTTTATTGTTGTAATGCCCTTTGCTTCCCTTGGTTCCATGTGGACTTGTCACACTTGTGTTTCGTGTTGCAGGAACCGCTTGGCTACTTCTGAAGACATAGGCTGCATGTGTCAACTTGTAATTGTAATAACTTCCTCTTCTGCTTCCTCTTCAACTGCTTCTTGTAACCGTCGCTGCCTCGTGGGTCGCTCAAACAAAGCCTGGTGTTGCTTTCTACCATCAATGCAGATGTAGATTGTGTCGCTGCTCTAGTGCACTTGCACATTTCGTCGTTACAGGATACATCGTCCGAGAGTGATTTTTGTGGTCACTCATTAGACAAGTCCTCGAGACCGTTATAATGTGCAATTCTCTGACTTGTAGTCAGGGTGATATACAGAGACAACGAATATGTAGTATTCCATCGGTAATTTTCCCTTTAAATACCCTTGCTTTGCTCTGCAAAACAATCTTCTAAAGCATTTCATTGCTTATAAATCTGTGAGAATCTTCTCCATCTTGTAGCGCCTGTATTGTTTCGCAACAATTACAACCCCTCGGTTGTACCTGGAACGTATCATGGGCCAGTCATCCTCGTATCCCATGTCAAATTTGCAAGCTCAAGAACCCTCGCCTGCGCCGTTGAGAGTTGTTCAGATGGGTGATGTTTCTGCAATAAAAATATATATATATGTATATGTATATATATATATATATATATATAAATAATGTCGTGGCAACAAGTTCACTGTCTACTCCTGTCCTTTGTCGTTTTTAGACTCCTCATTTTTCCTTTATGACTTCCCTCCTTTTTTGGTCTAATGCCTCCGTCTCGGACAGTTAACACGCGATATGACCCGAATTCTTTCAAGTTGAGCATAGCTGTTGGTCACGTTGAATGTCCATGTCAGTTTCCATTGGAGACGAGTTTTTTGTTTACTTCGACTTTCCTCCGCCACCATATGGATTGTGGATTTAGGATCACTAGCAATTGAATTCTTGCATCCAAGCATGGGAGTGGACACCATCGATATGATTGGATGCTACAATTATTTGTGGAAGGTCAACTTGAATGCCGAATATTGCAATTGCTTGCCGAATGTCACCATTGAGGCCATTATAGTAGAAACAGAGTTCTTATGGAGCAATGTCACTTCCGGTGAGGATTTTGTAGAAACAGTGTGTGTCCTCTATCACGCTGGACTCTTGATGCAATTGTTGAAGTGAACATTGTGTATCAGACTTTTCATTCAGGTTTTTGAAAAGGGCAAGGATGGGGTGTCGAAATTCGATCTTGCTTCTCGGTGGAGTCAATGAATCACGCCATGTCAATTTTATCTGTTTGAGAGGAAGGTCGCTTGTGATCAATGATGTGAGAGCATCCCTATGAGCCGTTGACCCAGATCCACCAATATTCTACTCCTGTTCGATGGTCTTTAGATCGGACCACTAGCTTAATACCGTGCCATGCAAAATCGAGGCTGTAATGTCATCTTTCTTCTTGTCAATTCTGATCCCATCGGTGAAATAAACCCGCAAACTCGTTACCCACGTCGGAACCATTGAACCTTTGGAACTTTCACAATCCAACGGATCCGGAAATACCGGCCTAATTTGGGATTCACTCAAGAGTTGGTGATTCCTCTCGGTGTGTACTACTTCCTGTCCGCATGCATTCTACAGTTCCTCCATAGCCACAGTTAGTTGTTGGAGCAGATGGTTATTGAGGCTCTCGAGTCCTAGAAACTTCTGGTACATGTCTTCATTAATGCGAGCTTGTCGGCTGGTGCCTCCCATCACCCCAGGTTTCTATCTGACGGGCAACGGTGGAGGCAAAGGGCTCCTTGAGCCCGGTGGCTCCATCACTGGACTGGCCGTGAGAGTCTTTGGAGTTGTACCGTTCATCATGAAGCCTGCCGTTGCTGTCCAGTCCACTTGGAGAGCATTGTGGACTGCGTGGTGCTAAGCCTCCACCGGTAGAGTCTTTACCAGCTACTACTGTTTGTCGTCGAGTGCGCTCGCTGCGTTCACCTTCGCGAGGTCTCTGATTTTCTCAACGGCAGAGATGCACTGAAGACTGGTACATGGTTGTTGCCTTCCTGTAAATTTGTCGGCTGTCCCTCCAGTGCTGCTACACTTCGATACCAAGTCTTATGTTAAGGGGAATGTGAATGCTTCAGAGGGATCAGGTGTGACGCAACAGACAATTCAAGGAGTTGGGAGAATTGGATTATTTGTTATTTGCGGTGAGTTTACTTTGATGACAAGTGTCAAAACTACTGAGTGCATATATACAATAGTAGAAACAAGAATGAGAGATACTTGGGGCATTGGGTGCTTGAGTCATGTAACTCATTAAATGTGAGAGGCTGCTTTGAGAAACTCCGCCAAGAGTCCGAGGGGCTTTGAGAGTACCAAGACGTGCCTTTGTAAAATTTCAGCGCCTTTGAGAAGTCAACTGAATTATAGCAAAAATTGAAACGGTTTGTGATATACCCGTAGGTACCTTTAGAAAAAAGTCGAACCTGTCAGAACCTTCTGGAACGGAACAGTGGAGGTTGGGACAAGTGGCAAAATTATCCTTGGCCGATTGGCATAAGAATCCAGAGGTCAGCGCACGGTGGGCCATGAATGTAATGGCAGAAATTCCCACATGCAGCTTGTAGGGACTCGTGCACGTCAGGGAGATAACATGTGTGACTTGTTGTATGTTTGCCTGATGCTGACATGAGATAAGTAGAACGTTCTCCCCAGATGTATTGCAAAACTGGGACGATGCTTGTTGCCAACTGCCTCTGTAGATAATTGTTTTTTCATGAAGATTCAAATCAGGGTGATATTTAAGTTCTTTGAAAAAAAATTATGTAAGTATAGAAACGTTATATAAAATGGGTTCGATGGACTTACAAGGGATGTAACAATGGGGAGCACTTAAAGTGAGAATAGGACATGTGGTCTTAGAAACGGGACTTTCATACATCCGTCCACGGACGGATGCCCTAGGGTTGTGTGCATGAGGATTCCAATCCGGTTTCCACGTCTAACACTGGTGAGTTCTCACGGCCAAGGTATGGTCTACTCGCTTTCTAGATCAAGGCATAATGATGCATTCCTACCTGTGAATCGTGTTGTTAAGATAATCCAACTGTCAACATATGCACATGGTGGCCTGGCTTGCCATGCAAGTCCTTGTATCTATCCCTCTATCGCACATTCACATGGCAGGCACCTGAGCCCCGTCTCCACTCATGAAGCATTCATGATGGCGAGTACTGGTGGCCTTTGCATGGTGTTACGGTATGTGTGTTACGAAGGTGACACACAGACCAGATCCCTAGCGTGGTGTATTTTTAATGCGTGAGGCAACCCTATCACTGCAGTTTTGTGGAACGCCATGGAGGCATTTGTTGTCACCCACTCTAGAGCACAGCTCTATGTTCTACACTCAAATAACTGAGCCATGCATATATAATCAAACCATTCTTCTCCCCTACAATACCAGGAACACAACGTCGTTCTTCCCACGGATGAGGAAGATGAAGGCATGTTGGTTATCAATATCATGGCGGTGTTAGATACCGCTGCCGATGCACTATGGGTGGGAGCATGCAATTGACGTGTCAATCCTGAACCACCCGGTCGACCACGATATTTGGTACCCGCTGGTTGTGTTACATTTTTTAATGCGCCGGATTTCTCTATGCTTATCTGTGGTTTTTTATTTCTTTGCACATTGCAGGGTCGTGTGATGAGGAGGACCCGTGCACGGAATCCAAGGACCACTTCCAAGGTAAAATCTTTCCCGGGGGCATGGTGTTTGCCTCCATAGCCGCCTGTCACTACGCGATGCAGGACAACACTTTGAGGCACCATGTGCCTTTGTCTTGGACATGCAGTGAGCCTGGAAAGACGGTCGTGCATTGCGTCAATGCAGGAAGAAAGGACCGTGGATGGTTCTCCACACTTCTGTCCACAATGCGTACAACAACGTTGTCATCACGTGGCATTTGGATGAACACAAATACAACCCTGGGAATCATCATGGGAACCCCTCGCTGACTCTGGCTGATGACATCATAGCTTCCACTGCCACGTTCCAGCTCATCCTCAAAGGGCTTGCTGGAAAAAAGGCTGCCATCCTGCAATTTGGTGTGCAAAGATGAAGGCCGCGGACGACGTCATGAAAGAGGTGTCACTGTTTTAATTTCCCTTCCTGGCGCTCGTACAAGAGGTGAGACCTCCACGCAGTGGATGGGTTGTATGGTAGGCAGTGTTGAGTGGGTTGTATGGGTGGATGGATATGGTACTTGGTGCATAAGATATGTTGGTTTATATGGTTGGCATGGTGGGTGGTTTCGGATGTGTTAGATGGGTTGATGGATTATACACACTATTGGATTTGATGTGTTATCAGCGTGGTGAATGATGCCACACCTGTCTTCCTTGTCCATAATTGTGCTCGTTTCAATTTGAACGCATTGGCCCCACTGTATACGTTTTGGTGAGCAGTGCTTCAACCACACAAATCTGTGGTCCCGGGGCATGTCGTGAGGCCTTCGAATACACCTGACATATCATGACCGTTGACGGGACCTTCTTGAAGAACGGGTTCTCACAAGTGATGTTGATTGCAAAAACCTTTGACACAAACAATCACAACTTCCTGATTTCGTGGGCACTCGGCTCTGCTTAACACACGGACAACTGGACATGGTTCACTCAGCACGTGGCTGAGGCATTTGCCATCAGCGGGAGACGTGGAAGTCGTGGTTACCTCTGAACTCGACCGCGGTTTGAACATTTCCGTTGAAGAGAAGCTTCTGTCAGCCTCACATGCAACATGTGCTTCGCACATGGCAGAGAACATCCAGTTAAGCTATAGAAAAGCAACCGAATACACATTCTGGAGATTGGCGCACGCGCGCACCGAGGCAAAGTGGTCTCAAGCCCTTTGAAACATGTGTGCAACTAGCACTCCCATGGTGCGCTACTCTTTTGGAACCAACGGTGTTGGTGGAATTTCCTCAATCCCATGTTCCTGGCTGCATGTCCACATGTCAGACATACAGTTTTGAAAGCAAGAGAGTCGCTGATGGCGCGTCTGTGAGAGGTTTGCAAGATTTACCCTTTCCTCTGCTTTGCCGCACTGTGGAAGTTCATGCACATCTAGTCCCAATCATCCCAATTTCATGCACTCGCAAACGTGTGTACAACACATTGGTGTGTAAAGCGGAAGGAACTTATGAGTCTCCTGCTTGCTTTGATTAATTTACTTGGAAGCTTCGTCGAGACCAGGAATACAAAAATAACGTTCGCAAGCAAGCAACCATAGAAGTTTCGTAAGTACCTTTGGAGAATTAGGTTGCTTCGTAGAATGATTATTTCCTTTTCACTAATTGAATCAGGATAAAACACCTTTTTATTCCAGAAATACGATTTGTCAGACGAATTAAGAATATGGATAAATAGGATGTCATAACTGGTCGTAGATAGCAGTGTTTCAATTCATGACATACTCCTTACCGAGAAACCCATTCTGGACAGTAGTCGAAAGGTCATTCAAACAATTACGAATTAGGACATCCCTGCAAATTCCAGTGCCAGCGGAGTAGCTCGACGGGCATTAGTATGAATTTTCTTGTGGCACATTCATGCCACAGAAACAACGTTCAGCCGTATGTGCACGACCTTCTAACTGATGTAAGGTTGTGTTTCAGTGTACTCCGATCAAGTTTTTAGCAAAATTCCAACTCCTAAACTAATGGTCGAGCGCTTGATTTTGGTCCATCATTCAGTTCTGATGTACATACCTAATTGCATGTCTCAATATACAACTACTTTCTAACTGAACTGTATTTCCATGGACAACTGAAGATCGATAGGTTCTTGTTGACTGCACACCATCTTAATTGCCTCACCATCGGTCTCATTGATTGTTGACAATTTTCGTTGAGGTCGTAGATTCGTTGCCATGTTATGGATACTCAAAATCGACGACGTTCCGCCAAATGTCTTGTAACAAATCAGGCCCCATTCCGCCTTCTGTGTAGTAGCATGCTTGATATGTCGGAGGGTATTTGTCCAGTGTACGTGACAGTGTAGGGGACTTGGATTGACTTGGGTTCTTGAATCACATGTGAATGTTCGTGGAACTGCACTTGTACACAAGTGCGGTTTTTGGTCCGAATTACCATATCGATATGTGTCAATCCCTTGCAACAATCCCCTCATACATTTTCTCCCAACCGGGAAGGGGGGAATGGCGAGTGATTTCCCCTTCTTCCCCAGCAGAAAGTATATAAGGTGGTTGTCTATGGGTGTGTACATTTCGACATGTGACATCGACGTCTGAAATGTACATTTCTGTTGTAACTCTTTAGACTTTCCGATGGCGGTAAGCGTCAACAATCTATCGGCTCAACTGCACCCCTCATTAGCGTACATCAGAGACATCGACATCGCACAATAAATATACACTCGCTTGGATAATCACCTTGTACAGTCTTTGTCATCCCCTCCCTCCGCCGCCGGTGTCAGCAGCCTCTACAAAGAAGAGGTTGTTGACGCCATCCTATTTTGAACAGTTTCATAAGTTTAAACCATTTTGAAAGGAAAGGTAGCCTACATATGGCTCCTTTTTTTTCTTTACTTCAACTCCAAACAAACGAAAAGGCAGTCTATTCGGTCAATCGGACGGCTGGGAGAGCCATCCGATTGAATCCTAAACCTGTCTATGCTCGAAACAAATCACTGGAAACATGTTCCCAAATTACGTCATTCATGAAAAAGAACAGAACCCAAAAACCTTCAAAGTAACCTGTTTATCGGTGTACAATTTGGCCTCCTTGACCATACGTCGCGAGTGCACTCGCACAAGCAATTGCCTCGTACACTTTCAGCCCCCCCCCCCTGAGAAGTTTCCTAGAACCTTCCTAACCACTTGCCGCGACACTAGGCGTCAGCGCCAGGTCAGCGTGTGACAACAGTCACAAGTTAAAAACAAAACTGCAAGGGTCTGGGTTGGGACACGAACAGAGTGTCAGGAAACTCAAAGCTGAATATAATTGCAGAGAGAGATAACAAATGACAGGTCCAGGGCATAAATACTTGCCGCGGCGCACGGCGGGTGTCGCACGCGGCAGTCCAAGAGCTGTCCTAAAAACGGCCCAAAACCACTGTTTTGGCCGCAACTCTGCGCACAGACATCCAAACGTAACACCGTCTGAACCTAGAGAAGCAGAATCTCGAGCCGGACGCTACGACTGGTCACACGCACAAGTCCGGCATCGATCGGTGAACGGACAATGCAAAA
>SZWC01007001.1:12387-22480 GCA_023375785.1 Penium margaritaceum
GGTTCCATACTGAGCAGTTCATAGGAATCGCTTCGTTGCAACTATCCTTGACACTTGGTCACTTTCGCGCGAGGAGCAAACTCCTGGGGCTTAGACCAACCAGTGCCTCTTTAGTGTCTGCCTTTAGTGGACAACTCTGATAGGAGTCTCAAAGGTAAGAACTGTAAGCAATCACATGCAACTGACATGTACTTATAGTTCTACAGTCGGCTCTCGAATTGTGCACGGAGTGACTCCTTAGAGGGCCACTTCCAAGGCAATCCCGGACCACCTCACCACTCCGCCACGTCATGTGTCCTGTGACCGCCAAGTGGCACCCTCCATTGGAAGCATCCTAGAAGCTTCATCTCATTCTTAGTGTCACAAAAAAAATTACCGTTGCCAGGGTTCAAAGCCGGGACCTCATGACTCTAAGTCTGGAGCGCTAACCATTGCCCTTAAGAGGCATGTCACACTCAGCGTTTACCGGCTAGACTATCAGGATTAAACGTAGGGAACTTACTCCATTGGAGCAGTGCATGCCTACACTTGTCCTAAGTACAGCAGTGGTCAAGAGGCACCACAAAATGACAAACTCTCCCTTGCACCTCTGTGCATCTGCTGTGAGATGTGTTCTCTCCAGCTGTCTTGGCCTTAGGCTTCGTCGGCTGCGTTGACCATACGGATCCCTCGAGTACCTGCGGAATGCAATTCGCTCTCAAGCGCCTTGGTCTTGCGATTTGCGAGCATCTTCTTGGTCTCGATATATTCGAGATCCACCATCTCCTTTGCGACGAGGGCGCGTGGGTAGTGGTACCTGATGTCAATGTGCTTGGTGTGCCGAGAGATGACGTCATCTTGTGCCATTTTCATAGCACTCTTGTTGTCGATCCGGACCACCGTTGCTTCCGTCTGTGGCACTTTCATCTCAGTAAGCAAGCTGCGTAGCCACTGTGTCTCCTATCATGCTTCTGACAAAGTGATGTACTCTGCCTCAGCGGTAGAGAAAGAGACACAGTCGTGCTTTCTGCTTGCCCAAGAGACTGCACCACCATTGGAGAGACACACGAAGCCCGAGGTGGACTTTCTGTCATCGATCCTTCCCCCCTAGTCGGCGTCGGTTTAGCACACGAGGCGCAGCAGATCAGATCCTTCTTGGCCTCCAAACTGGAGTCCCATGTGTCATGTTTTCTGTAAAAAGCGCATGATGCGCTTAACTGCTTGCCAATGCTGTGGCCCTGGATTGGCCACAAATTTGCTCACCTGTCCCACAGCAAAGCAAATGTCTGGGCGTGTTCCTACCATGGCATACATGAGACTGCCAAGAGCGGACTGGTAGGGTATGTTCTCCATCTCATGCCGCTCTGTTTCAGTGCTAAGGCTCATGGAAGAAGAGAGCTTGATGTCTGTAGTCATGGGCGTGCTGATGGGCTTGCAGTCTTCCATGTTGTAGCGCTTGAGGATCTCCATGATGTACTTGGTCAGGTTCAGTTCGATGGTACCTGCTGCTCGGTTGCGGTGGACAGCTCTGTCGAGGTAGAACTCGAGAGGACCCATGTCCTTCATCTTGAACCTGCTGCTGAGATCTGACCTCAGCTTGTTCAACAGCTCGACTGACGACGAGCGGATGATCAGGTCATCCACGTACAGTGCAACCAGCATCAAGCCTTGCTCATCCTCCCACACGTAGACACTAGGGTCGTTTTGGCAGTGCGTGAATGTGAGCCCGACCATGAAGCCGTCCATCTCTTTGTCCCACATCCTTGGAGTCTGTCAGAGCCCGTGGAGCGCTTTCTCCAATTTTCATACTCTACCCTTTCGAGCTTTCACTCCCTCAGGCACTTCCATCAGCACTTCTTTGTCAAGCTTCCTCTAGAGGAAATTCGTCTTGACGTCCATGAAGTGGACCTCTAGGTCTTTTGCAGCAGCGATGCCCAACATGGATCTGATGGAGGCAAATGTAACGACGGGCGCGAAAGTCTCCTCATACTTTGAGCCTGCGCGCAAGGAAAATCGTTTCGCCACAACTCTTGCCTTGTACTTGTCAACAGTACCATCCTGCTTGAACTTCATCCAGAGTACCCATTTTGACCCCACCACGTGGGGGTTTGGGGGCCTGTCCACCAGAACCCATGTCTCATTCTCCTCAATGGACGAGAGCTCGCTGCCCACTGCCTCCTTCCACTTGGCCGCATCTGGCCTGGCCATAGCGTCCGCCACTGTCATAGGCTCTCCTTGAGCCAAGCACGACCAGCTGAGTCCGGTCCATGAGCCACTGTCAGCATCGTACTGTTTTGTGGCTTTCTTTAGATGCGTGCTCCACCGAATTGTACCTGTTGGTGGTTTGCTGTCATGCTGTTGCTTCTGCTGTTGGTTGTGCTGCTGATGAGATGATGCTGGCTGCCTTGGTAACTCGTTGTCAGAGGAAGAGCCACTGGCCTCAGAGTTGGACTCAGATGCCTCGGACGGCTCAAAATCAGTATCAGAGTCTGTCGTTGTGTCAGCCTGCACGGTCGCTCTCCTTGCAGCACCACCCCCTTGATTCACTGGCACAATTTGCCAGTTGTCAGGTGCCTGATCGCCTCACTCAAGCAGCACGACCCACTCTCTCGATTTGGGGGCGTGGACGGGATCCAACGCATCTCCCATTCCGAGCGTCCTCTCGTCAAACTCGACATCTCGACTTCGGATGAGCTTTCCAGTTTTCTGGTCCCACAACCTGTATGCCTTGTGTGCGGTGTCGTAGCCGACCATGACGCACTTGCGGGCGCGAGTATCCAGCTTCCCACTCCCTTCGCTTGCTTGGNTCACTGGCACAATTTGCCAGTTGTCAGGTGCCTGATCGCCTCACTCAAGCAGCACGACCCACTCTCTCGATTTGGGGGCGTGGACGGGATCCAACGCATCTCCCATTCCGAGCGTCCTCTCGTCAAACTCGACATCTCGACTTCGGATGAGCTTTCCAGTTTTCTGGTCCCACAACCTGTATGCCTTGTGTGCGGTGTCGTAGCCGACCATGACGCACTTGCGGGCGCGAGTATCCAGCTTCCCACTCCTTTCGTTTGCTTGGACTTTTGCCCAGGCAGTGCAACCAAACACCTTCAGATGTGAGGCATCTGGCTTCTTTCCCGACCACACTCCCTGTGGCGTCTTGAGCGGCTTCTCTTCCTCCTTCTTGCCCCGCCTGCGAAGTGCAACTGCATGGGTAAAGTTCACGAGGTACCAGGCCGTTCTTGCAGCTTCATCCCAAAAGCGAGGTGGGAGTTTGGCGTCGAAGACCATGCTTCGCGTCATGCCGAGGATGGTCTGGTTCATGAGCTGGGCAACACCATTGCTTTGCGGGTTGTACGGTGTAGTGGTCTGGTGGTTGACGCCCAGTTGGTGCAACCAACCCTTACACGCCTCGTACTCACCGCCATTGTCACTGCGTAGCGCCTTGACCTTCTTCTTTGTCTGTCGCTCCACCATGGGGACAAACTCTTGCAGCTTCTCTTCGACCTCTCCCTTTCCCTTGACAAAGTAGATCCACACCTTGCGACTATGATCATTGATGAAAGTCAAAAATACTTTCTGCCTCCGTTTGACGGCGTGCAGAATGGTCCGCACACGTCAGAATGAATCAGGTCGAGGTTGGCCGCTTCGCGTTGATCGTTGCGCTCGAAGCGCTTCCTCTTTGCCTTGCCTTAGAGACAAGGTTCACACAGCTTCTTGCACCCAGCCTTGTCTTTAGCCTTGCAACCCTCCATCCCAAGAACCACTTCTTGTTGCTACATTGCCTGCTGCGTGCTGTCAGCCACATGTCCGAAGCGCCTGTGCCACAGCACGGCATCAGTGTCCTTGGTGGAGTTGGCCGCCACATTGGCAGCCTGTGGTGCAGTCTTTGGCTTTGGAGCCACCGGCTCAGTCGTGCCCGCATGTCCCTCATCCGAGCTCTCTACAGCCTTGGTCTGCAGCACGTAGAGCCCGTTGACTCTTGGGACCTCTGCGACAAGGTCATCTTTGGCGTAAGAGGTCTTGATGTCCTTGTTCTTGACGATCACACCCTCTTCCTGTGTGAAGACAACGGTCATGTCGTGGTCCGTGATTTTGGACACCGACAAGAGGTTCGCTACAAATGAGGGCATGTAGACCACATTCTGCAGCTTCAAGTCCTTCTCTGCACCGTTCACGTTGATGCTAATCAACTTGTCCCCCTCGCCCTGTGCGTAGACGAGGTCGATTTTTGCACATCGAAAACAATGTTGGGTGTCCCCAATGGACACGAATTCAACCTTCTCCCTTGAGGAGTGATGGTTGGTGCCGAAGTCAAGCCTGAAGGCTCCTGGCTTGAGCAGTGCCGCTCCCTTGGTCGTAGGCACGCCCTCAACCATCATGTTGGTGAGTTTCTTCTTACCCTTTTTGCTGTCTTTGTTCCCACTGCTCCTCTTGTCTTCCTTCTTTGGCGATCTGCACTCTCTTGCCCAGTGCCCAGGTTTGCCGTAGTTGCGGCAGTTTCCCTGTCGCTTGGGGGCCTTCCTGCCATTCTTGCCTCCGTCGCCACCACTTCCGCTGCCGTCGCTTTGACCAAAGGCCGACCCTTTGCTCCCGCGACCACCGTAGTGTGCGGCATAGGCTGAGAAGTTAGCCTCACTGCCGCTTCACCACATGGCCTCGTTTCGCATGTTTTCGGACACTGCCGCATACGTGAGGTCATCCTCCTTCCAACCACCCATGACGGTTATCATTGGGCTCCAGCTCTCCGGTAGCGCCATGAGGAGGATCATGGCTTGCATGTTCTCGTCAAGGTCCCAGTTCATTTGGCGAGCCTCGCCAAGGAGTCTTTTAAACTCCTGTAGGAAATCAGGAACGGACTCTCCCTCATTCACCCTCATGCTAATCAGCCGCTGTAGGATGAATAACCTGTTCGCGAGGGAGGTAGATTGGTGCACACGCTTGAGCTTGGCAAAAGCATCCGAAGCCAGTATGAACCCCGCAATGACGGGAACATACTTCTTGGCTATCGCGTTGCTGAGAAGTGACATGACAATGTCATTTTGATCCATCCATGCCTCATGCTCGGGTGTGCCCTCCGCGGGAACCCGCTCCTCTCCCTTCAGTAGCTTGATAAAGTCGCGCACTTTCATCGCCAGCTGAAACCGCCATCTCCAAAGAAGAAAGTCGTTCCCCTCAAACACGGGGATTCCTCCCAGAGATCCGAGACCTTGCGGCAGTGAGGTGGCACTCACGATTGCTCCAGTGGTCTGCCCTGTGGTAGCCACTGTTGAGTTTGAGGACTGCCCTACGGCAGCCCCCACTACTCCTGATGGGTCAACCATTCCAGTTGCCCTTTTTCTGCTTTCTGCGTCTGTGCTGCGTTGATGCCGATGTAGGCTGATGTGAGCTGATTTCTGCTGCCGGTTTCAAGATGCAGATCCGTTGCCTACCCCTCCAGCCGATGTTGACCTGCTGAGAGAGAAGACAATTCACACCACCCTACTCAGGGTCTTGCCTCCAAAGGCAGAGCTTGTCCTGGTTGGGACCCAATGGTCGTGCCTCCAAGGGCAGAGCTTGTCCTTGGTCCCTGAGTGCAAAACCAGCCGTTGGAGATGATGAAGCAGATGGAGTTGATGGAGCCGATGGAGCTGACTTGCGCACTTGGAGAGAGTGTACCAAAGTTGAGCGAAGCGTGCCTTACAACTGGTCACTGTGGGCCCATAACCCTTTGTCAACCGGCCTGAGGCGACGGACTAAAAAACAAGGCCGATACATTGGCAGTTGTCGTCCGCTCCTAGTGTTTCAACTAGGAAGAGATATCACCCTCAGGATCACGTTTCCACACTGAGCATTTAATAAGAATCGCTTCGTTGCAACTGTGTCCTTGACACTTGGTCACTTTCGCGCGAGGAGCGAACTCCTAGGGCTTAGACCAACCAGTGCCTCTTTAGTGTCTGCCTTCGGTGGACAACTCTGTTAAGTGTCTCAAAGGTAAGAACTGTAAGCAATCACATGCAAATGACATGTACTCATAGTTCTACAACCGGCTGTGGAAATGTGCACGGAGTGGCTCCTTGGAGGGCCACTTCCAAGGCAATCCTGAGCCACCTCACCAGTCCGCCACGTTATGCGTCCTGTGACTGCCTAGTAGCACCCTCCATTGGAAGCATCGTAGAAGTTTCCTCTCATTCTTAAGGTCATAAAAAGGGTTGCCCTTGTCAGGGTGTGAAGCCATGACCACTTGGCTCCATTTGTGAAGCACTAACGATTGCGCTTAGGAGGCATGTTGCACTTAGCGTTTACCGGCTAGGCTATCAGGACTAAACGTAGGGGACTTACTGCATTGGAGCAGTGCATGCCTACACTTGTCCTAAGTACAGCAGTGGTCAAGGGGCACCACAAAATGACAACACCCACATCCACACCCACACCCACACACACACACCCACACCCACACCCACACCCACACTCACACCCACACCCACACGCACACCCACACCCACACTTACACCGACACCCACACCCACACCCAATCCCACACCCACACCTACTCCCACGCCCACGTGCCTACCCAAGCCCAGGCCCACGCTCATGCCTTTGCCCACGTCCATGTCCATTCCGAAACCCAAGCCCGCGCCCATGCCCAAACCCACACCCATACCCACACCCACACCCACACCTACACCCACACTCACACCCACACCCACACCTACACCCACATCCACACCTACACCCACACCCACACCCACACTCACACCCACACCCACACGCACACCCACACCCACACTTACACCGACACCCACACCCACACCCAATCCCACACCCACACCTACTCCCACGCCCACGTGCCTACCCAAGCCCAGGCCCACGCTCATGCCTTTGCCCACGTCCATGTCCATTCCGAAACCCAAGCCCGCGCCCATGCCCAAACCCACACCCATACCCACACCCACACCCACACCTACACCCACACTCACACCCACACCCACACCTACACCCACATCCACACCTACACCCACACCCACACCCACACTCACACCCACACCCACACGCACACCCACACCCACACTTACACCGACACCCACACCCACACCCAATCCCACACCCACACCTACTCCCACGCCCACGTGCCTACCCAAGCCCAGGCCCACGCTCATGCCTTTGCCCACGTCCATGTCCATTCCGAAACCCAAGCCCGCGCCCATGCCCAAACCCACACCCATACCCACACCCACACCCACACCTACACCCACACTCACACCCACACCCACACCTACACCCACATCCACACCTACACCCACACCCACACCCACACTCACACCCACACCCACACGCACACCCACACCCACACTTACACCGACACCCACACCCACACCCAATCCCACACCCACACCTACTCCCACGCCCACGTGCCTACCCAAGCCCAGGCCCACGCTCATGCCTTTGCCCACGTCCATGTCCATTCCGAAACCCAAGCCCGCGCCCATGCCCAAACCCACACCCATACCCACACCCACACCCACACCTACACCCACACTCACACCCACACCCACACCTACACCCACATCCACACCTACACCCACACCCACACCCACACTCACACCCACACCCACACGCACACCCACACCCACACTTACACCGACACCCACACCCACACCCAATCCCACACCCACACCTACTCCCACGCCCACGTGCCTACCCAAGCCCAGGCCCACGCTCATGCCTTTGCCCACGTCCATGTCCATTCCGAAACCCAAGCCCGCGCCCATGCCCAAACCCACACCCATACCCACACCCACACCCACACCTACACCCACACTCACACCCACACCCACACCTACACCCACATCCACACCTACACCCACACCCACACCCACACTCACACCCACACCCACACGCACACCCACACCCACACTTACACCGACACCCACACCCACACCCAATCCCACACCCACACCTACTCCCACGCCCACGTGCCTACCCAAGCCCAGGCCCACGCTCATGCCTTTGCCCACGTCCATGTCCATTCCGAAACCCAAGCCCGCGCCCATGCCCAAACCCACACCCATACCCACACCCACACCCACACCTACACCCACACTCACACCCACACCCACACCTACACCCACATCCACACCTACACCCACACCCACACCCACACTCACACCCACACCCACACGCACACCCACACCCACACTTACACCGACACCCACACCCACACCCAATCCCACACCCACACCTACTCCCACGCCCACGTGCCTACCCAAGCCCAGGCCCACGCTCATGCCTTTGCCCACGTCCATGTCCATTCCGAAACCCAAGCCCGCGCCCATGCCCAAACCCACACCCATACCCACACCCACACCCACACCTACACCCACACTCACACCCACACCCACACCTACACCCACATCCACACCTACACCCACACCCACACCCACACTCACACCCACACCCACACGCACACCCACACCCACACTTACACCGACACCCACACCCACACCCAATCCCACACCCACACCTACTCCCACGCCCACGTGCCTACCCAAGCCCAGGCCCACGCTCATGCCTTTGCCCACGTCCATGTCCATTCCGAAACCCAAGCCCGCGCCCATGCCCAAACCCACACCCATACCCACACCCACACCCACACCTACACCCACACTCACACCCACACCCACACCTACACCCACATCCACACCTACACCCACACCCACACCCACACTCACACCCACACCCACACGCACACCCACACCCACACTTACACCGACACCCACACCCACACCCAATCCCACACCCACACCTACTCCCACGCCCACGTGCCTACCCAAGCCCAGGCCCACGCTCATGCCTTTGCCCACGTCCATGTCCATTCCGAAACCCAAGCCCGCGCCCATGCCCAAACCCACACCCATACCCACACCCACACCCACACCTACACCCACACTCACACCCACACCCACACCTACACCCACATCCACACCTACACCCACACCCACACCCACACTCACACCCACACCCACACGCACACCCACACCCACACTTACACCGACACCCACACCCACACCCAATCCCACACCCACACCTACTCCCACGCCCACGTGCCTACCCAAGCCCAGGCCCACGCTCATGCCTTTGCCCACGTCCATGTCCATTCCGAAACCCAAGCCCGCGCCCATGCCCAAACCCACACCCATACCCACACCCACACCCACACCTACACCCACACTCACACCCACACCCACACCTACACCCACATCCACACCTACACCCACACCCACACCCACACTCACACCCACACCCACACCTACTCCCATGCCCACGGGCCTAAGCACACCCACGTCCACACCCAAGCCCACGCCCACACCCATGCTCATGCCCATGCCCACGTCCATGGCCAATCCCAAGACCGCGCCCACACCTACACCCACACCCACAACCACAACCACACCCACGCCCACGCCCACGCCCACACCCACACCCACACGCACACCCACACCCACACCCACACGCACACCCACACCCACACCCACACCCAGCGTGCGCATGAGGGTGCTGGGGGGTATGCTTGCTGAGGGGCAAGCGGGCTGGAGAGCGCACGGTCGGGCGGGCGGGCAGCGCGTGTGCAGGCTGGCAGATGAGCGGGCGGGTAAAGGGCGTGCAAAGGTGGAACGGCTGTCGTGTTTTTGCGTGTGCATCTGTGGTTTTGCGTGCCTGCGTGTGTTTGGCATGCGTGCGTCCCTTCATGTGTGCGTAAAGACTGGCAGGCAGTCGGCATGCATGCCTGCGTGAATGGACATGCGCTGTTCCCTTGGACATTTTTGCGCTGCTCTCCTCTGCACATGCTGGTGCTGCAGGAGTGGTGTGCACGCGTCACCGACATGCGGCTGTCCAAGGAACAGAGCTCAGCAACAGACTCCATGGCTGCGCCGTCTGTCAAAAGCGGAATCAACATCCAGTATACTGACCCCAACCTCTTCGACACAGGTTCTACTCATCTCATTCTTCTTCCTCTTGCTCATGGGGCCCATTCATCAGATTTCATTTATCCTCTTCCCTCATACTTCCCCTCTTCCCTCCCAGTCTTTTCTTCACCTCCCTCTCCTCCTCCTCCTCCTCCTCCTCCTCCTCCTCCTCTTCC
>SZWC01007001.1:24304-65618 GCA_023375785.1 Penium margaritaceum
TGGTGGACTGTATCGGTGCGACGAGGAGACCCACTGGCTGTATTTGTGCTTTCGATGTTCGGAAAGCCGTGAGTGATATCTGGACATTGATTCCGAGATTTTTTAGCACTGCTCGTAATTTTTCGGTGGTTGAGACCCGGGCACTCGGAGAGCTGTTCAGATGCCTGGACGTGACCACCGGTGATTATCATCGTGGTGTGCGTAGTGTGTTCTCCCCACTGACTCGTTTGGGATTAGCGAGGGTGATGGGGCCCCGTGCGGCTAGCTGTCGGTGCCCCTACATGAGCCCGCTAGAGGCTCATTTGTACCCTCTTGTGGCAGTGCTGCCTGTAGCTGCCGCTACTGCTGCAGCTACAGGCGCAGTTACTGCTGTCGTCTTGCATTGCACTTACACACAGAGTTCATGTTCGTTTTTGCATGGACCTGCACACCCTAAAATATTTCCAATTTCGTATTAGAGCACAGGGGGACGTGTGAGCAGCAGAGCAAGCAGCAGTGGGGGGAACGCAAAGACAACGCGTCGCGTGGTGCCACGCCGGCAACAGCGTGAGGGAGCGCGAACTGACTGCACTCTATTGCCAACGGGGCGGTGAGCACCGTAGAACAGCGGTAGCTACTATAGCAGCACTGGCAACGTCAATAGCAGCAGCAGCAGTAGCAACAGCAGCAGCAGCAGCAGCAGTAGCAACAGCAGCAGCAGCGGCAGACGGCAGAATTCGCAGTAACTGCGCCTGTAGCTGCAGCAGTAGCGGCAACTACTGTGCTACGTAGCAGCAGTAGCTGCAGCGACGGCAGTAGTGGCGGCGCACAATAGTAGCAACTACGGCAGCAGCAAACAGCAGCAGTAGCGGCAGTTGCTGGGCCACGCAGTAGCAGCAACAGCAACAGCGGCGATGGTAGCAGCGGCGGCGCATAGCAGCAGCAGCAGAGGCGGCAGCTGCAAACAACAGCGGCACATAGCAGCAAACAGTAGTAGCAGCGGTGGCGTACATCAGTAGCAGCGGCTGTAGCAGCAATCCGCAGCAGTTGCTGCTATGCGGAGCAGCAGCAGTAGTAACAGAAGCAGCAGCAGGAGCAGTAGCAGTCGTAGCAACTGCACCACAGCAGCCGCAGCTATTGCGCAAAGGAGCAGGAGCAGCAGCAGCAGCAGCAACAACAGCAACCGCAGCAGCAGCAGCCTGCCGCTACAGCTGCTGTTGCCGACGCGAGGAGGGCCTCGCAGCCCTCCTTTGAGGGCCCCCTCCCCTCCTTCTCGGAGGGGCTCCCTCGAGCCCCATCAAGGGGTCCCTTCGGAGGGGGGCTTCTCGGGCCTGTGAGACCCCCTTGGCCCCGTCGGCCTCGTCGGCCGACTGCCGGAGGGGGCCGACGTCGAGGGAGGAGCCGACCCCCCTCCCCTCCCCTTTCTTCCTCGCTCCGACCCACCTCGCTCGCTCGCACCAGCGAGCGAGCGAGCGTGCGTGCGCACGAGGGGTCAGCTCCCCCTCCCTCCCTTTGTTTTCTCCATTGCCCCAAAATAGGTGCAATCGAGAAATAGGGGGACGTGAAAAAAAGTACGAAAAGGGGTACGTCTGAAAACGAGTGGAAAAGAGAAAACAAAACAAAAAAACAAAGAGCGAGGGCTGAAGGCGAGCAGAGGGGAGAACAAAAAAAAGAGGTGGAGGGTGAGGGCACAGGAAAAACACAAAGGGGGGCCTAAGGGCAAGAGAATAATGACACAAGAAAAAACGTACAACTACTACCGCCGCAACAGTTGCAATTTTTCTGGCAGCAATAGCATTGGCGGGTGGATTTGCAACAACTACATAGTGAGGGACAGTTGCAATTGCGTTTACACTCCCTCCTTCCCAGTTGACAGCAGATTGTCGTTGGCGGCGATTTCCGCTTCGAGACGCATCGTGGACCGGCGTCTCCCTGGGGCCCGTGGATTGGTGCGCGCAATTCACTCCGGAGGATTGACGATGGATGCGAGTTTGTCCATCTCCGAGAGCTAGGTCATCTACCCCTTGGAGAAGCAGCCACACATGCACACGCCACCTCTTCTGGTCTTAGAGCAATCTTTGCTCTATTATTGGCAGCACCATTACTAGCTACAGCTGGTCAGACTCCATTCTCCAGGCTTGCTCTGGTAGTGCAGCACGTCCTGTCTGGTCACGTTTGCTGACTTTGACATCGTGACCTCTAGGAGTGACAGTACGTACTGGTCTCATCCTCTCCCACGGCTTGGTGCTTACCACGCGGAGTAGGTACCCTCGTTACCTATCTATCATCCAGTGCACGCGATGAGTGCACAGACATTTGAGCACGTGCCCTACGCGTTCGCCTGCTATTACTGTGGTGATGGACGTCATGGTTGGCGTCACTGTTGAACGCGCCCTCGCGGTTGGCATCCACCTTGGCTTCAGCCTCGTCCACGCCTGCGTCCTCCGTAGCATACGGATCTGCCAACGTTCGTAGATCCCCTAGCTGGACCTCTGGCGAGCATATTTGTCAAGATCCATGGCCTACGGCAGACGGCGCAGGGGCTTTGTGACCTCATTGTCACTGAGCGTGCTTCTGCTACTAGTTTGTCGACTGCCTCTTCGACCACATCTCTTCATCCTCTCGTTCTTCCTCATTCGATGGTGTCCCTTCACCTGTTGGTCTGTCCCAGGCTGCTACCATCCTCTCGTTACTCCACTCTCCAGTGACCACGACGCCACCTCGCGATGACATGTTTTCATGCGGTCGTTTAAGTCGTGTGTCCCTACTGCATTCGCGTCAACAATCCGCACGCCATACTTGCGCCGGCTTTGATACACCCTCCACCTCCTCGGCTTCTGTTGCGGCGCCAGTCGAGGGGGAGTGTGGTCACCTCATATTGCCTGTTTTGATCGTAGCGACAGGATCCGCACTCGCGCCAGGCCGTGGTGCCCGAGCGTCCGCTTAGGCAGACTCAGATGATACGGTGACAACACATGCCGTGGAGTCAGATCCGGACATGGTGTTCATGGTGGAGACTTGCCTGTCATCGTCCATGTTGGATCCATATCTTCCACAGCATCATGTGAAATCAAGAGGAGCGTAGGCACGGCATCCCTAGACCGTACCACTCGCGGCTCTGACTGGTTGAGGCCCAGGGGTGGGACAGGAGTCCCGTACGGATGGGGATCCATCTACCAGAATTTTCGGGGAGAGTGTGCAGCAGACTCACACCAGTCCGGCAGTTGTTGGAGTACTTGGGACGTGCATGTCATAAAGGTCGAAATCTACGCTGGGGCAACAGCCGGACGTTCTGCAACAGCAGGTTGCATCAAGAGGAGTGCACGTCTCGTGTGCCTTGGCGGTGCTCCTCGTGACTCAGATCGGTAGCGACCTCACTGTGGCACAGGAGTATCGTGCGGGTCGGGATGTCCCATACGGATTTCCGGGGGCGTTGGCGCACGGGACTCACACCAGCCCAATAGCGGTCGCAGTGCATGAGCAGAGTCGGCCGGCTGGTCTTTTAGAGGTTGGGGCATTCTTGATAGCAGCAATTCAGAGAGATGTCGCTGGGACATATGCTGTAGCAGACACAGCAGGCTCCACCGTCTCATCCGCGCTCCATGAAGACCAGCTTCAGCGTGAGGAGTCGTCCATGTTCCTAGAGTCTACGGGTTCCCGTACACACGACGGAGCAGTGACACACATGACGGAGTCACATGGTGGTCCTCACTCGACTATCGAGCACGTGGCAGCGACCAGCCTTCTCGGCGAGACGGTGCTTGAGCGATAGCTACACTTGCTGCTTGCCTTGATGGGCATTGTCGAGTCGGAGTAATGCACACATGTGTCCACTACGGTGGCAGTTGAGGATAGTGGATCAGATCCCTACACGCAGATGGAGTCACCTCGTCAGCAGAAGATGAGTTTTGCCCCTTCGTGTTCACCTGCTGGTGACCCTGCTGATCACATCGACGCTGAGAGTTTCAGTACATGCACAGACGACATTTCCACATACTCCATGGACTCTAACGACTTATCTTTCTCCTTTTCCCTCGGCATGCAACCGCTTATTCCTCCTCTTATGACAGACACAAGCTGTGATGTGGATACGACACCTGTAGCTGCATCCGATGTTCCAGTGTCTCAGCATATTCCGAGTTCGGTTGATCCACAAGTGGATGCATCAGTAGCAGCTCCATCGTCTTCAGCAGCAAAGATGCAGATGGAGTTGTACTCACGAGTTCTACAGTTTGCATGTACAGCATCCAGTGAGGCACAGTTTATCATACGTGAGGGAAATACGAGCCACCTCCACATGTCCGAGGCTTATGACGCTGACTTGTAGGAGCGTGTAGTGATGTTGCAGCGGGAGGTGATGGTAGCACGTGAGGAATTCTCAGAGGAGGAGAGTATCACCACTATCGGCACGAGCTTTACGCCACTAGCATCTGGCACACCCACACTGAGTGAGGATCTTGTACCAGCTCCAAGTCTGATGATAGCAGGAGACACTACCATTGGAGAGTTGAACATGCCTTCAATTTCTGCCATCGTTGTTCCTATCGACTTCGTCATCGCTCTTCCTTCGGTTGCTGCCATCACGCACCTTCATTCACCCAACTCAACTACTCCATCGTCATCTTTGTCCATGAGTGGTGACCCGGTTCGTCGCTCCAACCCTCCTCTAGCTGTACACCCTTGTGCCTCAGGGTGCGCTATCCCGCACTGGAGGCCAGCTCCGCTACTTCATCCACGCTCGCGTGTTGCTCGCCCATTCCCTTTCCTCCGGCGTACACTGATGCACCGCGGTAGAGCAGAGACAAGAGAGACTGTGGGTTGGGACCCTCGGCAGTCACGCGAGGACTGGTACACCCCACGTGATGCACCTGCGATGTGAGGAGTCGTAGTCGGAGACACCACTTCGTCTTTGAGAGAGGGAGCCAACTCGTATATGATAGGGGTAGCTATCTCTCTATGATGGAGAGACCACATGATTTGTCGTTCAGGATCTATTCAACTACGGCATCAGCATCTTCGTCGAGGACATCGGCACCAGGTTCATCTGCCCAGGGGGAATATTGTGTGGACCTTGACCTGACGCGACATCATGGGAGATGCATGGCGAGGGGTCCATACTCTGCTACGAGTATACTACACCCGCACTCTCGTGGTCGAGACCCAGACACTTGGTCGGTTGCACCAGTGTTACGAGGAGACCATGGGGGTCGTGTGTCCTGGTATGCGGACATACTACGTGTGGCATGTGCATGCCAACTGGTTTGCTCATAGTGGTCGAGACCTGGACACGTGGTGAGGTACATCCGTGTTACGAGGAGACCCTTTATGATCATATGTGTTGATTGATGATGCTGTTGTGGTCGGCACACAGACACCTGTTGGATTGCTCGTAGTGGTCGAGACCCGGGGACTATTGCCGCTAGTGTCACGAGGAGATCATTTTGTCGTCTGACATGTGTATGATGTGCATAACACTGGTTTGTGTCCGTGTGCATCCCTCCTCTCATGTTCGAGACCTCGACACTTGGTGGGATGTGCTAGTGTCTAGGGAGACCTTAGATGGGTAGCAGATGAGTGTGTGTGTGGTTGACAAGTGCAGATTGTAGTTTGGCATACATTGTTGTTCCATGCCTTCGTTCATTTGTTCTCACATGGACGGCTTTGTCAGCCAGGAGGAGTGTTGGTTTGTGTGGCTTCCACCCATCACGACTGACGCTGATGCATTATCCCTATACCAACGTTGGCAGTATATGGTAGAGGAGGGCATGACGACACGACGAGCCTCCGGATTGTACCAAGACTTCTCCAGCACCTACGACAGCGCCGGGGAGACCCGACCCATGGTTGCTCTCCCTACTGAGCGGCAACCCAAGGACTTTCAGACACCACCCACACGCTATGTCAGCGATGACCGCTTTGACTTTTGCGAGACTCTTTTCCAGGTCTGGGCCACTTCAGAGGGGATATGGCCCTACTATCACAGTCCGTACCAGGTTATGGACCATGCTCAGGTGCTTACAGCGGCTCGGGCAATGCACGCACTCCTTTAGGCCATGTCGCATGAGACTGTTGTGGACTTTTGCCCTTTCCTTGGAGAGGCTGGCACGGGCGCGAGTGCTGATCCACGTGGGGGATGGGACTTGGCACTGTCCCTGCTTACTATAGACACGCACGCCACCTCTGCGGCTCACATTCGTGCCTTTCATTCCCTTCATCAAGGACGTGCTGAGCCCGCAACCAAACACTGGCGGTGTGCCATGCGCATCTACATGCGCCTTGGGACTTCAGGAGGTACACAGCTTTGGAAACTTCACACGCTCATGATCGGAGTTCGTCTTGGCACGCTAACATCTTCTCGGGGTACAATGACGCCGTGCTCCAGTCCTTCTCCACCTCACTTCAGCTCCTCCCTTGGGTGCATCTGCTTTTCCTCCATGTGTCTTCCGCCCGCGTGGCAGCCGTGGCCCACCAAGAGAGTTCTCTTACTGCAGCAGTCATCGTGTCGCCGTCGACGCCCCTCTTGTAGACCACTTATTCATCCTCTGGCACACCCTCCTCTTCCCCTTCCACCCTAGCTACCCCAACTTAGATACATGGTGTGGTAGCCGTGACATAGGGGAAGAAGGGTAGGAAGAAGCGTGGTTTGGACCAGCAGCAGTCGCAGTCCCAGCAGGAGGAGCAGTCCTCGGGCCGTAGCACTGGACGCACCGTCCACTACTACAAATGTGGAGGTGCTTATCACTACACCAAGTGCCAGCAGCCGCTTGATTGGGCATGGATCACTCGCGGACTTCAGGCTACACACGCACAGCATCTTCACGGATCCAGCAGCAAAGCCTCCAGTTGTGCTGCAACCATGACTACAACTGTTCCCGCTTCCTCACCGGCGAGCAGTGGCGACCCGAACCCGCGTGACTGCACCATCGCCGAGCTCCATCATCTTCTGGTGCTTTGCATTCAGTGAACAGCAGGTGTGTCGTCACAACCAGGTAGTTCACAGACTGTTTATTCGTCTATTCTCGTCGCTCGTGATGACTCGTGTGAGGGGACACAACTGGCATATGATGACGATGGGCCTGACAGTACCGACTGGATTCATGAGTCGCACCTCTATGCCCTTCGTCATTCCTCCTCACCTGTTGCTCAGCGCCCATCTGAGGCCAATTGCTCCATTGCCCGTTGTACATTGACGTCCTCCGGTCGTGANCTACCCCAAATTAGATACATGGTGTGGTAGCCGTGACACAGGGGAAGAAGGGTAGGAAGAAGCGTGGTTTGGACCAGCAGCAGTCGCAGTCCCAGCAGGAGGAGCAGTCCTCGGGCCGTAGCACTGGACGCACCGTCCACTACTACAAATGTGGAGGTGCTTATCACTACACCAAGTGCCAGCAGCCGCTTGATTGGGCATGGATCACTCGCGGACTTCAGGCTACACACGCACAGCATCTTCACGGATCCAGCAGCAAAGCCTCCAGTTGTGCTGCAACCATGACTACAACTGTTCCCGCTTCCTCACCGGCGAGCAGTGGCGACCCGAACCCGCGTGACTGCACCATCGCCGAGCTCCATCATCTTCTGGTGCTTTGCATTCAGTGAACAGCAGGTGTGTCGTCACAACCAGGTAGTTCACAGACTGTTTATTCGTCTATTCTCGTCGCTCGTGATGACTCGTGTGAGGGGACACAACTGGCATATGATGACGATGGGCCTGACAGTACCGACTGGATTCATGAGTCGCACCTCTGTGCCCTTTGTCATTCCTCCTTACCTATTTCTCAGCGCCCATCTGAGGCCAATTGCTCCATTGCCCGTTGTACATTGACGTCCTCCGGTCGTGATCCTAGTGGCACTTGGATCATCGATTCTAGTGCCACTCATCACATGACATGTCGTCGTAGTAACTTCATTGTTCTCGGTCATGTTGTGTCTGTTTGCTCTGTTCGCACAGGCTCTGGTCAGTCCTTGCTAGTCCGGGTTCATGGGGTTGTGTGCTTTAATGGTCCATCTGCCCCTTGTATCTTTCCGAGGTGCTTTTTGTGCCTGACCTTGAGCGTAGCTTGCTTTCTGTGCGTGCCTGCACACTGATGCGACTCTCTGTGGAGCACATTGCAGACTCTTCCACTGTGACAGTTATTGATACTCGTACCGTTCCTCTTTGTGCCTCTGTTGTGGATGATATGTATCGTGTCTCTTGGACCTCTCCTCCTTCTTGCTCTCCCGCTCCTCTCCTCAAGTGTTTGTCACTGGCTTGTTGTCTCCTGAGCACCAGCGACTACTCCATCGTCGCCTATATCATGTGGGCTCCGACACTATGTCGAAGCTCAGTGAGACACAGCCCACACTCAGTCTTGACACGGCCTCTTTCAAAAACCCGCCCAAGACCGATTATCTGTTCTGCGCTCAGGGTAAGATGCATCGTTGCACCTACCCTGACTCTTGTTCTCGCGCAATTCTCCCTCTTGAGTTGGTCCATTCGAACCTTCTCGTTCCTCTTCGTGTCGAGTCTATGTCCGATCGGGACAGATACGTCCTAACCCTGATTGATGACTTCACCCAGATGCGGTGGGTCTACAGCCTGCGCAAGAAGAATGATGCCTCTCTTACGGCTTACCTCTAGCTAGTGATGCCTGAACGTCCATCTCACCACGCGCTACATACCTTCTCTTTGGATCGCGGCGACGAGTTTCTTGGTGAGAGAGACAGTTTCTTCATCCAGCACGGGGATTTTCACCAGGTCTCCGATCCTGCTTCTCCTCAACATGAACGGTTTCTCTGAGCACTGGAAGTGCACCATGGAGGGTGCGGTTTGCGATATGCAATCGGGGTACAGTCTCCTGGAGTCCTTTGCCTTCAAAGGATTTGCCTAAATGACGTGGGTCTGGAACCGCCTCCCACATGGTCCTCTTCTAGTCCATATTAAACAGTACGAGCTTTGATTTGGCCACCGTGCTGACCTGTGTCTCGCTCATGTTGGGGGATTCTTCGCTTCTCTATGGTACACCGAGGACCAGCAGGGGTCCAAGGTCTCAACGCGGGGTCGCTTGTGTGCCTTTGTAGGCATCTCCTTGCGGTTGAAGGCCTGGCTTTTTTGGGACCCTTCCTGTCATCGCATTGTTGAGTCCCGCGACGCATTCTGCTTTGAGTCCCACTCACCTACCACAATCTGACCTTGATCACGTTGCTGTCCGTCACGCACCTTCCTAGGTGTGAGGCTTCTCGATGGATGGGGGAGTCTAAGCCTGCGAGCACCTCTCAACTGGCTGATATGTCCGTTCGAGCCCCCTCCATTTCTCGGTCTCAGGCTCTTGATGATCTAGCGATCATCGTTGTCGACCCTGAGACCTTTCCAGCACAGCCGGCTTCTATCCCTATTCCCTCGGACCCCACAGGCACCCATGATCCTGTACCTGTGTTCGCCAGCACTCCGGCCTCTGTGCATGGTCCTGCCTCACCTGCTCCTACTGTCACACCTAGGCCCGTGTCTCCCACACATGCATCTCCTTCCACGGCATCACCTGCTTCTTTGCCTTAGCCCTCACCAGCTCTGGTCGTACCTGTCCCTGCACTTCAGGTGAGCCCCTTGAGCCCAGGTTACTCACCTGAGCCCGACGGTTGTCTTCAACCATGGGACTCCAGAGTCTAGTAAATGCCAGGTCCCGCACCTAGGAGCTCTGCTCACAACATCGCAACATCGGGAGTGGTGATCCCAGCACAAAGGCCGTAGGCCTGAGTCTCTGCACTGAGCACACAAAGGTACATCCAGCGTGCCCCGTAGGGCATGATCTCGTCACTCGCAAGTTTCATATCGCTTGTGATGTAGCAGCTGACCTTGTGGTCTTCAGACCTAGCACTAAGGCGTGTGCACTTGCCACTCAGAGCTCTCCCTCTATGGCACCTGATCCGGGCACACTGAGGGAATCTCTCTCATCACAGGATGTTGAGGCCTGGCATGCTGCCTGCGAGGATGAGCTTCGCGCCATCCGAGAGCACGAAGTTTACAAGCTAGTCAACCTTTTACCTGGGAGGAAGGCTATTCAGGTCAAGTGGGTCTTTTGCAAGAAATTGAAGACGGATGGCTCACTGGAATGCCACAAGGCTCTCTTGGTTGTCAAGGGGTACTCTCAGATCGCGGGTATCAATTACACTGACACCTTTGTCCCTATCGGCCGCATGACCTCAGCACGCGCTCTATTCGGTGTAGTTGCTCAGCATGACAGGGAACTTCACCAGATGGATGTGAACAATGCTTTCTTCCATGGCTCTCTAGATGAGGAGGTTTACGTTGCTCAGCCACCATGCATTGAGGACGGTGACAAGGTCTGGCGCTTGTGCAAGTTCTTGTATGGCCTCAAGTAGTCTCCTCGGTGTTGGCACTAGGAGAACACTGTCACCCTGACTCGTGCGGGATATGTACAGAGTGAGGCAGATCCCTCTCTCTTTATCCGACGGACGCCTGAGCGGTTCACCGCCATCCTGGTCTATGTGGACGACCTTCTGATCGCATCTCCTTCCATGGAGGTCGTGAAGGACACCAAGGCAGTCCTCCAAACTATATATAGGATGAAGGTCTTACAGGTACTTATGCCATGGACCTGTCATTTGTCATTTCTCTTTGCAAATGCTATTGAAGCATTATGACACTCTGACTTGTGTCTCCTAGCCAGACCCTTGCCATCGTATCTACGACCTGTGATTGATGTCACCATCTGACGGGGCACTGACGCCCAGTCAACAGCTGTGTTGCTAGGAAGCTTGTACGCATCTTCTCACACCCATGCAAGACACTCGACATAGGGCCCGACCGCCATCCCAGGATTGTACCTAACTGGTATGTTGCGTGTCTCTAGTGGTCACTCACACTTCGGAATAAACCGAGAGTATGGTCCTGTACAATGAGCAACCCAACGTCACACCTCACAGTCCTATAAAAACATGCATATCCAGAACACAAGTAACCAAAACCACTACGAGCATATGTAGATGCATGCCTGCATGTAACTTGTGGTCCAAAATGTGACAAGCAAACAACAAGCACATTATGCTGAAAAAGCAGCTACGGTCTTGAGCACAACTAAACATGATGTTGTGGGCAGTACTTTTTGCACTTCGCTGAGACGCCAATGGTCCATCATATGTGCGCATTGAGCTCCAATTGAGTTTAGTCACCTATAATGACATAGTGCGTGTATGTGAACAAAGTCAAGAGGTCACTTTTCTGTCTTACAGCCCCTACGAAACATCTGTGTGGGAGGGTAGGTTAAACAGAACACAACATGAGAGTCGGTGCTTGGAAAGGTAGAGGGATGGTGAAGAAACCCTTAGAAATGTAAGAGTTAGAACAATGAGTGAGAGACAGGGATATCCCGTTCGCCGTCGGACCAGCCAGCGTACGTGCAAACTGCGCAACAGCTAGCCTATGGAGAAGTCCAAGAAGATATCTACCAGCTCCCAAACAGCAACTGGACGGATCCCGACAATGGCACGGGTCACTTGGTTGGCAAAATGACAAATTGAAAGAAGCAGCGAAAGCAGAAAAACAAGCTATGCAGAACTAAATTGAAAAAGATAAAAAATGATGTTGCCAAGAAAGTGGACCTCTAGAACTAGCCATCAAGAAGATTCCGGTGTGCAAGATTAAGCTGAGACCATCAAGGTAGCCGTCAACCATCATAGCCTGCATGCATCTCAGTGGAGTCTAATCCAGGGGTCACCAAGACTGAAAGAACAACACCCCGCCATGACCTGTAGACACAAGACGCCATAATTCACGTGTCTGCACAGGGTACAGACACGTGACAACAAGTCACAAGCAACCTCAAGGAGCCATAACAACGCTAGAACAGAAGAGAAAGAGGTAGAACTAGGGTGATAGAATGGAATGAAATTGAGACATGTCAACAAGTCTTTGCTTGGAGAGACTGGAGACTAACAACATGCATAGCCACCTTCAACTTCCCACTGCACAGCGTCTTGGTGAGGAAGTTAGAAGGTTGCTGATGGGTGTCAATTCAAATCAGGTGCACATCTCTACACGCAATGTGTCCACGGACAAAGTGATGTTCCTTGTTGATGTGCTTTGTGCGAGTGTGATGCATGCCATCATGCTCAACAATGCAGCAAGTGCTTGCATGGTCACAGCGAAGAGTGATACAGTAGATGGGCTAGTACAGCTACTGCATGAGATGACACAACCAAACGATCTCATAGATACCAACATCCAAAGTGACATACTCGGCCTCAGTCAAGCTGAGTGTCACACAACCTTGCTTTCCGCTCTTCCAAGAAACCGTGGTGCCGCTGATGAGAAAGATGTAACGTGATCAGATCTGTGCGTCACAATCTTGGGCCTAATCAGTGTCTGTGTATACATCAACAGCGAGAGAGGGCTGGACGCAAGAACACAAGCTGAGATAGGGTAAGGACACGATGTAGCAAACGACGAGCAATACCAGCTCGAGATGATGGCAATTGGGCACTTGGAGAACTGGGACAAGACGTTCACCACAAACATAGCATCAACACGTGTGGTAGTGCAAAGAAACATCAGAGACCCGATGACCTGGGAGTAGGTCATGATGTCCACCGGCTCCTCCAATCGTATAGGGTCAGGGGTCTTCAGAAGTGTCTGCCTAGTATGCGTCACAGGAGTAGGCGCATATGGAACTACAGCGAGGAGGTCGGTGAACCGCTCCTCCAGGGTGCGGACATACTTGGCCTGATCCATGGTGAGCATGCGACGCTAACGGTCGTTCTCAATCTCCATGCTCAAGAAGATACAAGCAGGGCCAACATCCTTCATCTTGTATGCAGACTGGAGGAGGTGCTTCACAACCTGGATTTTCGACTAGGTGGGAGGTTGACCAAGTTGTAAATGACATGCTCCGTGATTGCATTGAGCTCCTCACGTATAGCCTGCTCCATGATGGCCACATCCGGGACACAGCGGGCCTGGCAAAAGGTGTCCGGAATAGGCAAGAAACTCGCATCGCCATGTGAAGTGAGAGCGGTGGCGACAGAGGTTTGAGACACGGCAAGACTAGACCCAGCAACTGTGCCAGCACTAAAGAACTCATCTGTGATTATGGACTAGCCAATTGTCGAGTTGGACAGGATGAAAACCGATGCCAAACCAAGCACATACATGCCGGTGGTAGGAACAGGCTGGTTAGTGGAAGGGGCCAAGGCCAGGCTAGATGGACGAGTGGACATTGACGGACTGGGGCAGGTGATAAAAGCGAGTGGAAGACTGCAAGGGATGTAGACGGCTACCTTGAGCCCGACTATATGAGGCAGGGACAGACGATAAGGGAGGAGCTACTGCATCTAATGTGGAAGGATCCAGCAGGGGATCAGGGTGAGGTGGAGAGGCACCAGATGACACGGGCAATGACACAAGGGATGATGTAGGAGATGATGTCGGCAATGACAAGGACATGGAACCAAGTGATGGCATGGACAGTGACGCTGGAACAAATGAGGATGAACTGGTGGATGTAGATGCACGTATTGAGGCAAGTGATAGAGGAAATGATGTAGGCAATGACGTAGGGAGTGACACAGATGTGGGAACCGAGACAGACGCTAGCAAGGGTGCAGGCAAGACAAGAGGCACAGGGGAGTGTGGAGAGCCGCTAGAGGGCCATCCTGCGTAAGACCCGCCTGTAGCGCACTAAACCGGGCCATGGGAAGTGCGTGTGATGTAGTGATATGCACACATATATCACTACATCACACGCACTTCCTAAACTCCTGACCTGGCCGCTATGGCATGGCAGTCGACTCAGGTGGATGCAGGCCCATGAGGGCACTCCACCCTAGTCCTGGTGACGGTGCTAACTCCTGCTATGGCTCGATCGTCTCAACGTTCACCCTCTGCGCCCATGCTTGAGCAGGGACTGGCGCACTTGCATACGGGTACATGAAGTTGGGTCCTTGATACACATGTGCAGATGGAGCTGGCGCTCATGGGTACATGGTTGACTTCAGCTTCAGTGGACCAAATGTGGCTGCTCCAAAGGGTGCCGGCGCTCGAGGTCCTTCCATAGCCTGTGTGGTCCAGGATGGGGGGTGAAGATGCTGACCGAGCTGAGGGAACAGAGAAGGTGGCTGTCCCATTGACGGGCGTGTCTACTCCATAGGTCATGATTCACTGAAGAGCTAGACAGGAGCGCCAGTAGTGGCCGGGCTGTTTGCAATAGTTTTAGGTGCGGTTTCCCACTCCTTGACCGTGTCCACATCCCCCGCCCAATTGTCTGCCTCAGCCTCCTCCACCGCCATAGCCTCCCCCGCCTACTCGAACCGGATGATGGTGCGAAGGAAGGGAAGTGCCTCCTCCTTGATACACAAATGTGCTTTTTGTAGCGCCATCATCTTTGTGTGCCTCATCTTTTAGGATATCTACATAGTTTTGCAGCTCCTCAAACACCTTTGCTAAGTCAGTGTTCTCGATGTCGACAACTTTCAGCTTCTGAAGCAGGCGACACAAACAGTCCTTGTACTGTTCTCCCGGGTGAAGGAGAGCCAGATCCAGCCAGTCGAGGATGGTGCAGGAGACGCTGAAGCCAAAGATGCATCGGCGAAGGTCCATGGCGACATCCCAGTACTCGGCAGCCGGTGCACCAGCCTTAGGGCAGAGGTTACAAGGCTTCTTGCGCAGGGAGATGACAAGAGCCATCCTCTATTCTTCCTTTTGCATGGCAAGATGTTGCCACAGATCATGTGGTCTAGGGTCTCAGCTTCGAGGGTTCTCAAGATCCTCACCCTTGCCACCAAAGCAGAAATCATGTATGGAATACTGCTAGTCCTCAGGGAGGGCGTGGTCTGGAGCATTGAATGCTCTCAGGAGCACCCGCACATCAGTGTTGTCCAGCGATGGGGCAAGGTAATAGTCCATGCTCTGCCGTCCAGGAGAGGAAGAAGTCATTTCAGGAAAAGAAGTTGTGCGCTCCATGCAGCGTCAACATCAGGTCTTTGTGGAAAAAAACCCTGCTCAGATCGTCCCACGACATTTCTGTTGAGGTAGCGCCGATGCTTGTGCTGGCCCCTCCCAGCGTAGATGCTGTTGCACTCACAGTACTGTTCAGAAAAAGTTAAGAAGTGTGTGTGCACATTGCTACCCTCTCGTTGCTGCCGAAGAAAGTTTTGGTAGCAATTTGCTGGGCCCACTTTGGGCCTAGATTTCTGCCATGTGCCCTAAGCTCGATAGGAGTTTCCGGTCTTGAGCTGTGGATGCGTGCCAGGCGTTCGTTGAAGTGTAATAACCCTCTCAAGGCCGTAAGGTCTCGCTGTCACCCTTGAGGAGGGGCATTGGCGCTTGGGCTCTCTTCCTTAGCCTCTTCCTCCTCTACATATCTCCCCTGTCTTCCACCGCCTCCACGCTCAGTGTGCAGCCTAGGAGAAGGCATTCCACACCACTAGATCCGAAATGGCCTGCTTTTGCGGCAGCCGTGCAGTTCTAAGCTCGCACGTCACTCAGCCACCCATGTTTTTGCTTGGCGCCGGCATGATTTGCCACAATTTGAAGCCAAACCTTGCTCTGATACCATGAGATGCTCAAGGCCAATCCATCGCAACTTATTTTGCCATGTTTGGTCAAATAATGGCTATGCTAGAATTAGGTTTGGTGGCCACGGAGGTCTGCACAAGCAAAAAACGTACAAGTGTCAAGAGAGAGCAAGAAGAACTCGATTGGGTGAGTCTCACTAATCGAAACCCACCCAGCGGACCGGCGAGCAAGGCTCGCCGGCACCCAAACCAGGAGGAAGGGCAAATCGCCCTTGTACTCTCAAGAAGGGCCAGCTAGCCCGTGCCCTGCCCTGCACACTGAAGAACAAACGGGGTCGCAAACCTTTCTAAGACTAATCTAGGTTCCTGTCGCAGAAGTGCAAGTCTGATCCAGGAGGATGGCTAAGGAAAAACTGTTTTCTGTAACAAGGAAGCTGGGGAATGAGCCAGCTGCTGAGTGATGAAAGAGAGGGGCCATGCCAGCAGGGTGGAGGCGACAACTAGTGCAGGACGGAGGAGTCACGAGCCATCACGGTGCGTCACCTCCACTCTCTGCTCTAGCATGCCCTGCACACTCACGGCCATCCACGAGGAGAAACCTGCACAATGAAAGATTAATAGGGCCAAATGTTGGGGACATGTAGCATGCTGCCACTCCTCAATCCATGCATCACCCCTACCCAGACTTCCAAAACAACAATCTACAAAGGGATCCATCTGAATCAAAATGGTGATCCTGGGAGCCAACTGCCAAACTCACACCATGGGAGACATTGCGTGGTTGCAGTGGAGATGAAGATGAAGTAGAGGCAACAGAATACTGGGTAGCCAGGTGGTAGGAGCCTGAGGCGGCTGGTGGAGGAGGAGTTGGAATGAATGGTGAAGCTGATACAGATAGCCACTGTGAAGATGTGTATCAATCGTAAGATGGTTTAGAAGTGGCTGGTGTGTACAGCCATGAAGGAGGAGTATACACTGCCAAAGGCGGTCCGTAGAACAAAGAGACCGATTAGGACGGTGTCCAAGTGGCGCTGGGTGTTGGCATCACAGAAGATATCATGATGCCAGAGAGACGACAGCGAGGGTCCTACCCTCTGTTATCCTTCAAGTGTGTGAGAGGATGTGTACATACAAGGGTCACAAGTCAGAGAACATAGGGTCTCCCGAGGTGCTCGGACAGAAATCCAAGTACCCGAGCCTCGACCAAAGTAGGAATACTTCCCACGTGTTCCGGTTCTAAGCTCACGAATGATGGTCTCTTGAGACACTGGGACAAACCCCCAAGTATCCAAGTCACAACCAAGAAGGAAAATAATACAAATGAAAGGAAAATAAATGCAAGAAAAGAAGAAAAATAAGCAAAAATATATCCATGAAAACAGTCTTAGCTTTTAGTCTATCCACCTCTTGCAGAGAAGCTGCAAAACCAAAAAGCTCACAACATTTTTTACACCTTCTTCCTTTGCAGGCATGTTTCATGCACCCCACAATTAATCAGGCATACGCTTCACCTTCACGAGTACTAATGTGTTAGCATTACATCTCAAAAAGAGCTCAATTTGTCAATAAGCAAGAGAGCATCAAGCAAGAGTAAGATGATCAGCATGCAAGAAAATTCCTTCTATACCTGTCTATCAAGTCCTAGAACTAAAAATCACATTCATAAGAAGAGGCCTGACCTAGCCACGTCACCAATAGACTTGTGCTGTGGGTTTGACACATAAGCATCCTAGTGCGAATGTAATAGACTAACAATGTAGCTTCCAATAAGCTATGGACTTTCTTTCTTGGAAGCCTCCATAACAACCAAGATGTGCATGCAGCCAGGATCCAACTCATGACCTCTCCACTCGGCCAAATCAACAAATTGGCAAAGTTAACCATTCACCCACATGGTGTAATCACAGGTCATGTCTCACATGAGAAACAACATAGTTGAGTAACCCAACAACGGATCTAGGGGGCATACCTCCACAAGGGGTAGAACTTTCCTGATCAGTCTTACAACACTAAACAAGGGGGAAACAAATTGAACAAATCTCTCCCTTGCATCTTGCGTCAGCTGCCATCATCATTCTTCATCCCCTGCGTTGACCATGCCAATACCTTGCCTGCCCGCCTGGTGGAGATCCTTGTCCAGTGGCTTTGTAAGCATGTCAGCCAAGTTCAGCTTGGTAGAAAGATACACGTACTCCACTGTCTGCTTGTAGACCAAGTCTCAAGCATAATGGTAGCAGATTTCAATGTGCTTTGTGTGCCAGGAAAGGACTGGGTTCTGAGACATGTCAATTGCGCTTGTGTTGTCAATCTTGATGACTGTTGCCATTGCCTGTGGTGTATTCATCTCAGATAGCAAGCTGTGTAGCGACTGCATCTCCTTACATCCCTCAGCCAAGGCAATGTACTCAGCTTCAGCTATTGACAGAGGGACACATTCATGCTTGCAAATCACCCAACTGACAATACCTCCATTCAGCATACACACAAAGCCGGAGGTGGATTTTCTGTCATCTGTATTTCCTTCCCAATTAGTGCTGTTGTACCACATGAGAGAGTGATGCAGATATAGCAAGGCCTCCAAACTGGAGCCCCCGATGCCGCGCCCCCTTAAGGTAGTGCATGATGCACTTCACATCCTGCCGGTGCATTAGACGAGGGTTGGCCACAAACCGGCTCCCCTGGCCAACGGCATGGGCTATATCTGGTCTGGTGGCGACCATGACATACAGAAGACTATCCATGACCGACTGATGAGAGATGCGCAGCATGTCAGTTTTCTCCGCTTTGTTGGATGGGGAAATAGAGGTGGATATTTTTTACCCTGAGGCCATGGGTGTGCTGGCAAGCTTACAATTTTCCATGTCGTAATAATTGAAGATGCATTCAGTGTATTTTGTCCGGTTCAGGCTGAGGTTACATATTGCTCTGTCATTCTTGATGGAAATTCCAAGGTAGAACTTAAGTGGACTCATGTCCTTCATCTCGAATCTGCTACTCACATGTCCTTTGAGGTCATCTTGCAGCTCCGTTAAACAAGAGCACAGAATAAGGTCATCAAAGTACAAGGCTACCAACATAGTCCCTTTGTCGCTCTCATGCACTTACATGCTAGGATCGTTGTCACAGTAGATGAAGGACTCCTTAGCCATTACTGTATTCATCTCCTAGTACCAAAGTCTTGGCTCTTGTTTTTGCCCATAGAGTTCTTTCACCAATCTTCACACCTTGCCCTTGAGAGCGTTAAACCCCTCTGGAACCTCCATCAGCACCTCCTTGTCAAGTTTGCCGTAAAGAAAGGCTGTCTCGACATCCATCTGGTGGAATTCCATGTTCTTGGCAGCAGTAATGGCAAGCATTGTCCGGATAGAGGCAAACGTCACAACAGGAGCAAAGGTCTCATCGTACTATGTGCAGGGCCGTTGAGAGAATCCTTTTGCTACCACCCAAGCCTTGTACGTATCTATCTTGCCATCCTGTTTCCTTCATACTTTCAGCACCCACTTGGACCCCACAACATTAGCCGTGGCAGGTTTTTCTCCCAGCACCCATGTACCATTCTCTTTGATGGAGTTGAGCTCACTGCAAATTGCTTGATCCCACTCAGCATTGTCAAGCCGAGTGAGTGCCTCTGCAACAGACGTTGCTTCTCTTGAACTAGGAACAAATAGTTGAAGCCTATCCATTTGGTAGAAAACAAGGCACATCAGCTGGGGCATGGAAGGTCATTAAGGTCAATGTCAAAAAATACAATGAGCACCAAAGCGACATTATAGTGTTCTACCAGGTTTGGCACATCTAGAGTCATACCACCCAAGTGCGAGACTCAAAACATAGACTGTGGGGTACAGACCACCATCCTCTCTCAAACAGGCGATGAGCCATGCTGCAGTTTTACTAAGCCAACAGGAGGAAGAGGAACGATCCTCATGGTCTGGAGGGTCAGAAGTGGATTTCCATGAATTGACCGTGATGAAGGGAGAGCTTCGCAAGCTTGAGAACACTCCAAAACAAAGAGAGTGAACCACTCTCCTTGTTTTGGAGTGTTCTCAAGTTTGCGAAGCTCTCCCTTCATCACGGTCAATTCATGGAAATCCACTTCTTTGCTGTGGATGACTTTCTTAGCACCTTGGTCCTACAAACTATAAGCTCTGTGGGCAGTATTTGAGCTCATGAAGATAAAATTTTGTGCTCTTGTATCTGGTTCTCCAGGGCCCTCAACGACCTGGACCTTGGCAAAGCCGATGCAACTGAAAAGCTTGAGATAGGAGGCTTCCGGCTTCTTGCTTGACCATGCCTCTTATGGCGTCTTCAGTTACTGTGTCTGCTTCTTCTTGCCTCTCCTTCACACAGCTGCTGCTGGTGTGAGGTTCAAAAGATAGGCAGCCGTATGTTTTGCTTTAGCCCAGGACCTACGAGGCATCTTGGCATCCAAGAGCATGCACCCTGTCATGCAGAGAAGGATTTGGTTCATCCTCTCTGCTGGTTTTCTAGTGTTCAAGGCCTTGTATCTTGAGCCACTCCATATAGGTTTTGTACTCTCCCACGTTTTCTGTCCTGAATTCCATCACCTGTTTACCACTCCGTTGCTCTACCGTAGCGGCAAAGGCTTGTATATTTTCCTTCACCTTGCTTTCTTTTTGAGGAAGTATATCCACACCTTGTGGCTGTTGTCTTCGGTGCAAGTGAGGAGATATCTTCTACCTCCATTGGATGCTATGCAAAAGGGACCGCAAATATTAGATTGGATGAGGTGGAGGAGTGCAAGAGCACGCGCACCACTGCGCTTGAAGGGTTTCTTCTTGGCCTTGCCCTGAAGGCATGGCTCACACGAGATCCCGGCTCCCTCTGCCTCATCACCTTGCTCAATCCCACGCACTAGCTCCTGCTTTCTCATGAGCACCAATGTACCATAAGCTACGTGTTCAAATTGCTTGTGCCACAGGTTCAAAGATTATGTGCACTAGGAATGAACAGCTCCAGTGGCTGCTTTTGCTTCCGGTTTTGTTGCCAAATATTCCATTGCCACTGCTTCCATTGCTCCAAGTTGCCCTTGGTCATCAGAATCTATGTCTGTGCTCTCCTCACCATCATTCTTGGCCAAAGAGTTAGCCTTTGATTTTTTCATCTTGGTCTGCAAGACATATAGTCCATCAACGCGAGGGACCTGTGAAACAACCTTCTTCGCAGAGTAGGTGATGTCAATGTCCTTGGTAGGGACTATCACTACTTCCTTCTCTTTGAATACCATTTTCATGCCGTGGTCAGTAATCTTAGAAAAGAAGAGCAGGTTGGCTGTGGATGAGGGAAAGCAAACTACACCCTCTACCTTGATGTCAGAGTCCACAACGTTGACACCCACTGTGACCAGCTTCTCCCCAATCCGTTCACCTGCATCAACCTTGCCATGGGAAACTCTAAATCTCTAGTTGCATACAGCAAGAGCTAATGAAGTCTCTCTTCTTGTAAGTGGTATGCTCAATTGTGCCTAAATCAGGGCCCTAAAGTCCTTGCCTGTGTATCGCCCTCCCTTTGTTGGAGGCACACTCAGCCATCAAGTTTATCGGGTCATTCCCACCATTTCCCCCTCTCCATTCATCCCCGTATCCTCCCTCATTTTTGGGTGTCCTCCATTCCCCAGCCCAGTGTCTAGCCTTACCGGAGTTATGACAGTTTCCTTGGGGCTTTGTACCCCTTCCACTGTTGCTGGTGTTGTTCTTTGCCGTGTGCCAGAGGAGGAGGTACTGCGGAATGTGCCACTGCTTTGTGAGGCAAAGGTAGCCATGTTAGCTTCACTACTGGTATGACGCATGGCTTCATTCCGCACATACTCCAAGATGGTGGTGTAGGAAACCTGCTCTTCATTCCACCCTCCAATCACAGTGACCATGGGACCCGAGCTCTCCTATAGCATCATTAGAAATGTCATGGCCTGCATATCAGATTTCAGATCCCACCCCATGCCAGTGGCTTGTTGCGAGAGAGTCTCAAGCTTCTTCACAGATGCGGAGACATCCTTCCCTTTACCAAGCCTCATGCTGATGAGGTTGTGTAGAATGAAGAGACAGTTGACAGGTGAGGAGGAATGAAACACCTTTTGTAGTTTTGCGTATGCTACGGCTGCCACTGTACAATTACTGATGTGTGGAAGGACTGAGGGTTGTACGAAGGACACAAGAACAACGAGAGAGCCTTCTTGTTGAGCTTAACTCATGCCACAAGGTTAGCACCCTACACCTTTGTTGGTGGGATGGTTCCATAAAAATATCCTAGCAAGTCTCTATCATCCATGATGATTCAAAACTGCTACTTCCAGAGAGAAAACCCCTCTCCATCAATTTTAAGGATGGGAGAACGCTTCCATGGTTCCCCTGTCCCTGCCATCCCTGCAACTACAACTGCTATAGCTTCTGCAATTGTTCTTGATGCTGATGCACCTATGTTTGAGGCCATTGTAGGCTGTTGGAGAAAAGAAGCAAGTACTTGCCCTGTTCACTTTGGCCGCTACGAGCAGATGTAAGCTGATGCAGGCTGATGTAGGTTGATGTAGGCTGATGTAAACTTTCAAGATGGAAAGGTGCAGTTGTGTTGCATTCCCCTCTTACTGATGTTGACCTACAACCAAAGAAGCCGTAAAACTGAAAAGATCACAAAGGTTCTAACACCTTCTTCTTTTGCAGGTATCTTTCATGCACCCCAAACTTAAATAGGCATATAATTCACCTTCAAGAACACTAGTGCCTTAGCATTAGATCTTCCTCATGTGCGATATGAGGAAGAGCATAGTTGAGTAACCTACAACGGATCCAAGGATCATACCTGCATAAGGGGCACAACGTTTCTGATCCACCCTACAACACTGAACAAGGGGGAAACATATTCAACAAATGGAAGACATCATGTGCCAGGGGTGGTCCTCAAGAATGGGCCGCCGAGTGGATGGACCCGGGTTCACCCCGACCTTTTTTTTTCCTTCTCTTTGGGTTGTTCTTGAGCATTCAGCTCATTGCCGGATGCCTCGTGGTCAACAAGCTCGTCGTTTGACGGGCCCATTAACCATGAGCCCGTCGACCATGAAGTGATGGAACGACAAGAAGCAATAGGAAGTTGCGATGCAGCTTCCTAGCAGATGCATATGTTGGTACTGCTAATACTGACATGCTACACTTAGTTGGTGTGGCTATTGTTGCTACTGCCTGATGCTTGCTATCACGAATGCCATGCACACTATTGTGGCTGCTACTACTGCAAGCTACGGATGCTACTGCATATTGTGAATGTTGTTGCTTCAAGCTACGAATGCTACTGCTGTGCTGGTGCAAAAGGTGAGGGCGGCGGCAGGTACTGCTTGCAACTGCGATTATTATTGCTCCATGCTGCAAGCTGTAAATGCTAATGCTGTACGTTGTGAATGCTACGGCCAAAAGCTACTACTTCCACTGTGTTGCTACAAGCTGACGTGATGACAGGCCAGACAAGCAGGTGTTCTTGTTATAGTTGCTCCTGTAGCGAGGGTCATCACGACTGCCATTGTTGTTGTAGCCTTTGCTTCCTTTTCTTTGGTGAGTATGCAGCTTCTGTTCCTGAGGCTTAGCTATTACTACCGCTATGTGCTACCGCTATAATCCCTGCTGCTGCTCTTGCTACTCCTGCTCCAGTTGTTGAGGCAGCCGCCATAGCTGCTGATGAATGTAGCTGTTGCAAAGGCTGCTACGACTGCTGCTGCTGCTGTAGCATTCTCCACAGTGGCCGCGTTTGATCTGTAGTTGTTGCTACTACAGCTACAGCCCCTGTTGCTTCTGCTGCTATGGTGGCTCTGAATTGCAAAACACTGCTGCCAAGATGGCAGCCATGACGATGGAAGCTAATGACAAAGTTCGGCTGCGTTCCAGCTCCAACTCTGCCAAATAACTCCGTGACTTGAGCCCTAAGCTCAAGGCCTCCACGTTGCCAAGAACTGTACACCCCACAGAGCCCAGCTCTGTCCATCCCAGCCTGGCCAAGAAATCCTTGTTGCTGCCGCTGCTGTGTGTTGTATAGCGGGGTGTCGCCGTGTAGTCACTCTAGTGTGCTAATACCATGAGAGAATGGAGATACCTTCTAAGCAATGTTCTATGTGAGAGGGTACGTTGCACAGAACACAACATGACAGAATGTCCTTGGAAAGGTGGAAAGAAGGTAAGAAAACACTTCAAAACATAAGGTTTAGGTAGAAAACTGGGAAAGATATAGGAATACCCCCTTCATCCTAAGACCAGCTAGCAAACATGCAAACTGCGCAACAGCTAGCCTATAGAAAACTTCAAAAAGAAATCTACCAGCTCCCCAACGTCTATGGGACAGATCTCGGCAACAGTGCGGGCCGCTCGGGTGGCCGAATGACAAACCAAAAGAAGTAGCAGAAGCACATTAACAAGCTCTACAGACCTAAAATGATAAACTGCATAATTGATGTTACGGAGAAAGTGGCCATCGGGGATTGGCCTGTTGGCCTGAGGGTGAGTGTGTACCCTGGAGGGTCCCTAGCAGTGGCTGGTTCACACCACCAACTGTTTTTTGGAGAGACTGAAACTATGGAGGCAACTGGTTCCAAGGATGGCAAAATCTGGTCAGAGAGTGAGGCAATAGTTTTGGCCTCAATTGGATGGGAATTAACACTTCATCAAGGCTCACAAGCAGTGGCATTTTATAGCCACTGATCTAAGCTTTCCAGAACACCAAAGCATGCCAGATTTGGAGCTTCCTAGCAGATTCTATGGCTTCTAGAGTGCTCCTTGGTAGGNGACACCTCTAGATGCCTTGTAGGACAAGTCACCCCTTCTAGAAGGTGTGCCACCTTCCTGGACCCTCACCTGGCCTTCTAGAAACTTAAAGAGGAACTCTAGAGGTTGAGCTAGTTTCCTGGCATCTATTTTCCACCTCCCTTGAGGCAGGGCAGAATTTCATCTTGTGGGACTTGAACCCGGGCCCCTGCCTCTCAAGGTGGACACCATTAACCACTAAGCCACTAAGGCTTGTCTTTTTGGTGTTCCTTTTTGGAGTCACTCCTGCCATGGTGAGGAGCATCATTCCAACAATCTCCCCCTTGCGCATCACCCATGACAGTCGTCCATGCTCAACCTATAACTGAGGAGACCTTCTCCTCATGGGAGGCGAGCTTACATTTCATTGCTCCGTCCCACTCAGCCCCATCCTTCCTGTGCAGTGCCTCCTTGAGGCTCCTCTTGCGCGAAAAAGACTTGTGCGAACCCAGTCCAGATGCCCTTGTCGGCATCGTACCTTTTAGTCTTTCTTCGCACACGGATGCTCGTGCGGGGCTGTTGAGGCGGTTGTTCTTGTTGTTGTCCCCTTTCGGTTCCATCCTCTCCAAGAGCCTGCTCCCCCTCTCTTGGAGACCTTGGAGACATCGGTCTACTCCCCGCCTCCACGTCCATCTCCGGTGCTTCGGATTCCTCATCCGAACTGGCCGGAACAACTTGTGCCGTTCGCCCATCCCTTGGGCGATCCTCTCCGGCTGGTGCTGCTGCGAGGACGTCACCCTCATTCACGTCCTCCGGCGTCTCCCCCTCAAGGAGTGGCATCCACTCCCCCCTCTTGGAGAGACCTGCCTCCTTGTCTGTCCAACGGCTTTTCTCATCAAATGTGACGTCGCGACTCCGCACAATCTGCTGCCTCCTTGGGTCAAAGAGCCGATACGCCTTGCTTCCGCTCTCATATCCAAGGAAAATACACCNACGGATCCAAGGATCATACCTGCATAAGGGGCACAACGTTTCTGATCCACCCTACAACACTGAACAAGGGGGAAACATATTCAACAAATGGAAGACATCATGTGCCAGGGGTGGTCCTCAAGAATGGGCCGCCGAGTGGATGGACCCGGGTTCACCCCGACCTTTTTTTTTTCCTTCTCTTTGGGTTGGTCTTGAGCATTCAGCTCGTTGCCGGATGCCTCGTGGTCAACAAGCTCGTCGTTTGACGGGCCCATTAACCATGAGCCCGTCGACCATGAAGTGATGGAACGACAAGAAGCAATAGGAAGTTGCGATGCAGCTTCCTAGCAGATGCATATGTTGGTACTGCTAATACTGACATGCTACACCTAGTTGGTGTGGCTATTGTTGCTACTGCCTGATGCTTGCTATCACGAATGCCATGCACACTGTTGTGGCTGCTACTACTGCAAGCTACGGATGATACTGCATATTGTGAATGTTGTTGCTTCAAGCTACGAATGCTACTGCTGTGCTGGTGCAAAAGGTGAGGGCGGCGGCAGGTACTGCTTGCAACTGCGATTATTATTGCTCCATGCTGCAAGATGTAAATGCTAATGCTGTACGATGTGAATGCTACGGCCAAAAGCTACTACTTCCACTGTGTTGCTACAAGCTGACGTGATGACAGGGCAGACAAGCAGGTGTTCTTGTTATAGTTGCTCCTGTAGCGAGGGTCATCACGACTGCCATTGTTGTTGTAGCCTTTGCTTCCTTTTCTTTGGTGAGTATGCAGCTTCTGTTCCTGAGGCTTAGCTATTACTACCGCTATGTGCTACCGCTATAATCCCTACTGCTGCTCCTGCTACTCCTGCTCCAGTTGTTGAGGCAGCCGCCGTAGCTGCTGATGAATGTAGCTGTTGCAAAGGCTGCTACGACTGCTGCTGCTGCTGTAGCATTCTCCACAGTGGCCGCGTTTGATCTGTAGTTGTTGCTACTACAGCTGCAGCCCCTGTTGCTTCTGCTGCTATGGTGGCTCTGAATTGCAAAACACTGCTGCCAAGATGGCAGCCATGACGATGGAAGCTAATGACAAAGTTCGGCTGCGTTCCAGCTCCAACTCTGCCAAATAACTCCGTGACTTGAGCCCTAAGCTCAAGGCCTCCACGTTGCCAGGAACTGTACGCCCCACAGAGCCCAGCTCTGTCCATCCCAGCCTGGCCAAGAAATCCTTGTTGCTGCCGCTGTTGTGTGTTGTATAGCGGGGTGTAGCCGTGTAGTCACTCTAGTGTGCTAATACCATGAGAGAATGGAGATACCTTCTAAGCAATGTTCTATGTGAGAGGGTACGTTGCACAGAACACAACATGACAGAATGTCCTTGGAAAGGTGGAAAGAAGATAAGAAAAAACTTCAAAACATAAGGTTTAGGTAGAAAACTGGGAAAGATATAGGAATACCCCCTTCATCCTCGGACCAGCTAGCAAACATGCAAACTGCGCAACAGCTAGCCTATAGAAAACTTCAAAAAAAAATCTACCAGCTCCCCAACGTCTATGGGACAGATCTCGGCAACAGTGCGGGCCGCTCGGGTGGCCGAATGACAAACCAAAAGAAGTAGCAGAAGCACATTAACAAGCTCTACAGACCTAAAATGATAAAGTGCATAATTGATGTTACGGAGAAAGTGGCCATCGGGGATTGGCCACTGAGAAATTTTTCGTGTGCATACAGGGATGTGCAAGATGAAGCTGAGACCGTCAAGGTAGCTATGAACTGCCGTACCCTGCTTGTATGTGAGTGGCGTCAAGTCCAGAGGTTAGCATGACTGACAAAACAACAATCCCTCATGACCCATAGATGAACAGTCCACACGCACATGAGAGCGGGAACAATGCACGATTACAGACTAGAAACAATGACTTGCCAGGCGCATTCAGTGGGATATCACGAGCACACAAAGGCTAACAACATGCAAATATCTCTTGAAAATTCCACTACTTAGAGCTTTAGTGAGAAAATATGCACGCAGGTAGCAAGTATCAACTCAGAGAATCTGAATGTCTCCTGCAGCATTGTGCTCACGTACAAAGTGATGCTCTATGTTGGTGTGCCTTGTGCGAGAATGATGCATGTTGTTGTTCTCAGCAATTGCCTGGGTGCTCTGGTTGTTGCAACATAGAGAGTGGTACAATGGATGGGAACATGCAGCTATTGTAGCAATCGAGAAAGCCACAGACTCTCACCCGTACATGCACCAAGCGCTTCATACTGTGCCTCACGTGAGCTTTGAGCAACACATCCCTCTTTTCCACTCTTCCAAGAGATAGCAGTCCCACCAATAGGGAAGATGTAATAGTGCGGCTACGAGCATTAGTGTCATGCCTCCAATAAATTTTTATGTACCCGTCGACAACCACCCAGGGATGTGCACAACAGCACATTCCTATACTTGTAGTGGACGGGACATAGCAGACAACGTGCAATGTAGCATCAAGATGTCTTTGGCAAGGATTTTGGGAGAACTAAACTAGGAAGTTCACCGAGAAGGCCACAGCCACCCATGTGGCAGTCGCAAGATACATGGGAGATCCAATCACGCTTAGGTAGTTGGTGACATCGAATTTCTCTCCCAGTTATGATGGATCAGGAGACTTAAGCGGGTGTTGATTGGGACATTGGCGTACACGCAGTGGGTGTGTCAGGCATGAAGGAGGCAAAGCGCTCTTCTAGGCTGTGCACATAGGCAGCCTGTTGCACATATAGAGTGCAACACAGGTGATAAGCTCTAGCTCCATACCAAGGAAATTTTGACCTGGGCCCAATTCCTTCATCTTGTATGTTGACTGCAGAAGGGTCTTCTTTGACTAGATAGCAGCTAGACTGGGAGAGGCAATGAGCACATCGTAAACATAGACCAAAATGGCCATGAGGGCTCTGAGGGTGTGCTTAGAAAGAGTGCCGGATCTATGGTACTGCAACGATAGCTACCCCTCATAAGAGTGGAGGAGATCTCCATGTTCTTGCAGCACATCGCCTGGTTGAGCCCATACGGCACCTTGCGCAGTTGCCAGACCTTTCTTTTATCATCGATGAAGCCTGGTGGCTACATCATGTAGATCTCCTCATCAAGGCATCCATGCAGGAACGTTTTACTGATATTCATCTGCTCTAGTTCCCAGTCATGTTGGCCCACCAAGCTTAGAAGAGCGCGGGCACTGGTGTACAGTACGAGTGGAGCAAACATCTCGTCAAAATCAATCCCACGGATGTGAGAGAACCCCTTGGCTGTAAGTCAAGCCTTGTTCCTATTGACCTTGCCATCAAGCTTCAGCTTTTGTCAAAGGACCCATCGAGCCAAGACAGATTTTTGGCTTGCTTTGAGATCCACAAACTCAAAGACACCATGTTCCTTGAAAGCACTCAGCTCTAATTGATTGGCTTTTTCTCAAAGTTCACCATCTGGTGCATCACGAGTCAGTCGAATAGTTGTAGGCTCTGGTGGGAGAATGGGAAGTCCACTTGCTGCAAAGCACGCTATGACATAGCCGACAACAGAGGCCTCAAGGACACTATGGAACTCATGAGCAACAAGCGCATATCCAACTGCAGAGTTGGGATGGAGAACACTAAAAGCAAGGCCGAGTGCATCGAGACCGGTGGGTCTGGCAAGAGGGCCAGTTGTAGAGGATGATACACTGGACCGTGTGCAACGCCTAGATTACTGATTGGGCTGAGAGGAAACTTGCTCACAGAGAGAGAGAGAGAGAGAGAGAGAGAGAGAGAGAGAGAGAGAGAGAGAGAGAGAGGCCCCCTATCACGTGTGTATTTCTCAAGAACGACAGTGGGGACCTAAGGATTGGGGAGTAACACCGGTTGCATCAGAAGATGATGTGGTCTGCGGTGCATAAGTAGGAGGTGAGATAGGGGTAGAATGTGCTGGGGATTGTGCTGAGGACTGTGTTGGGACACTGGCAGGTACAAAAACTGTGCTAGAGGATGTAAAGACCAAAGACAATGCTGCAATTGGTGAGCTAGGTGAGGAGGACAGACTGGGAGAATTACTACCGGTGGAAGGAACAGGAGATAACTGAGAGGAAGGAGGACACCAGGGGGAGAAGCCGTGCAAGCAAAGGAGGAAGAAGCTACTTTAAGGCTGCAGGCTGAGACAGAGCCACCCTTCCCCTTTGTTGACAGAACGAGGAGCGAGAGGAGGGGGGTGTAATACCAGAGATCACGAGGAAAGACATCCTCAGATAGGAGAGCATCGGGACCAGTTTGTGTCCCAGAAGCGCCAGGCCTTAGACATGACAGAGACACCAACGAAGATACACCCATGACCTAAAATCAATCACTTTTTACTTCTTACCTTCTAGCTTCCGTGGCAATCCATGACGTATCTTCGCCTCTTGCGTTCTGCATCCTCCATGCTTGCCTAGCTACTTCCCACTTTTCTAGCATGGTAGCCTACAGAAGCGAGTTGGCGTAGCTTTGTGCTGTCCCAAGATCTTGGGCTGCAGCCGTGTCCACCACCCCGCAAGCGCAAGGTGGCTCTCTTCACGGCGCTTGCACAACAACCCGCATCTCCTAGGACTGAATGCAGCCAGTTGTACATCCTGTATCCACAATCACAACCATTTGTGGTCACTATCCAACAGCAGCACGTGGCAGCAAGTGAGAAGCAAGAGCCACAACAGGCAGTGACAGTAGAGTAGCAGAAGCAACAGCATACGGTTGTAGTAGCGACAGCTGCAGCAGCCAGCAATACCAGCCATCGAAACAAGAAATGAAAGCCAGCAGTGGCAGCCACATTGGCAGAAACGTGCAGTAGCAGTAGCATGATGCAGCAGCAGCAACAGCTGTAGTATGACTGGTGGAATAGAAGAACCACCACAATAGTAGCAGCTGCGGGCTGCAGTACCAGCAGCGAGAGGCTGTAAGGCTCAGCATGAGGCTGAAGATTGCCTCAAGCTTGAGGCAGACAACCACGCAACCGTTGCTGATGAGTTAGCTGCAATTGTGCTTAAGTGTCTTCCTGCTGCTCTTGCCCCTCCTTCTGGTGGTAATCGTGGAACTAGTGAAAGAAGTTAGGATCGTTAAACTCCTTGGAAACCTTCTCTTGGCAATCGCACCAGTCACAGACTATTTTCTCTTGAGATCCAGTTGTGAGACACAACATCAGACAGCAACCCAGTAACACAAGAGGGACGAATATAGACTTGAGAAAAAAATGGTAACAAAACATAACAGAAGCAAACTAGACTGCGGCTAGCCTTAGAGTTGAGTGCTCCATCAACTTTTCTTTGAATTGCATTTGCATTCCATTCAGCTAGATAAAACAATGTCGGTTGGTAGATGTTGTCTTAATTTGTTGGTCTTGCCACAATCCTGCTTCCTGCTGGCCCATGAGATGGCAACGCCATTCAAGATGCACACGTATCCGGAGGTGGATTTCCTGTCGTCGAGATTGTTGAAAATCCTATTCCAACATTGCTCTGGCCGTCTAGCATTTGCACGGCATGTTTGGGCAAGTTCGGAGATGAAGCGTGAGCTTTCCGGTCGCCTCACGCTATGTGGGAGAGGATTTGAGACAGTCAGTTTTGCGAAGACAATAACGTCATTTTTCATTATATTTTGAACATGGACATTATCAAAACATTTATAGGGCTAGTCATGAGCTCTCCAACCCAACAAACTGTGCGCAATTCGGCCAAGCGTAGCCTAAGTTATGCTTGCCGAAGCGCAGGTCTCACCCACCACAGAAACGACTAACGCTTCCATGGCGCGGACAAACCGTCGCGCCTTCCTTCACGTGCGAAGCGCCTTTCCCAAGGCGCAGATCCCATTGCACGTGGTTTTGGGTTCCCCTGCACTGTTTCCACGCACCCTGCCCACTTTTGGGTTGAGTTTGGTGATGGGGTGTGACGAGGTTTGAAACCTGTCCGCGGACCTGCATTCAGATTTTTGAGCAAGTCCCCGAGTAACAAAACGTACTACTGAGTTTTGGACGCCGAGCCAGGTTTTTGGCTAAGTCCCTCAGTAACAACCTGCACTACTGGATCCGGTGGATGATCCGCCGGATCAGGTGGATCATCCACCGGACACCTCGGCAGGCCTATCGGAGCATTTTCTCCAGATGGTATCTTTGTTACTCGGTCCGGTCGATTATCGACCGGATTTCGAGTCGCAGCCGGCTCCCAGAGCCGTTGCGCATACCCCAACTTTGGAAGGCCATATCTCCCTCGATACTTGTCTGATTCCAGCGAAACAACTTCCACTGGATTCAGCGACTCGTCAACTTTTAGGGGCAATCCTCCATTTTAGGATCCGAGCAAATGTCGAGTCGCCAGATCTGCCGGATCGGAGTTTCCATTTTTTGGCGGCTCGTCAGCGCCTCCCGGCGCCGCACTTGGGCATGCGGAGGGGCAATTTTTCAACAGAGATTTCCTCCCCACTCAGCATCAGTGTAGCACTTCAGACGAAGGGGGTCTTTTCCTTCTTGGCCTCCGAGGACGAGGCCCATGTGACATGTCTTCTGCAGGTAGCGCAAAATGCGCTTGACTGCCTGCCAATGTTGTGACCCAGGGTTGGCCACGAATCTGCAAACTTGTCCCACAGCATGGCAGATGTCCGGATGAGTCCCTGCCATGTCGTACATGATGCTACCCACGGCGGACTGGTACGGGATGTCTTGCATCTCCCTTTGTTCTGCTTTGTTGCTTGGCGACGTGGAGGCCTTCAGCTTTGTGTCGATCGTCATTGGGGTCCTGACAGGTTTGCAGTCTTCCATGTGGTAGTGCTTCATTACCGCACCAATGCATTTGGTTTTGTTGAGTTCGATGGTGCCTGCTACTCGGTTGCGGTGGATGGCAATCCCGAGGTAGTACTCGAGAGGACCCATGTCCTTCATCTTGAACCTTTTGCTGAGGTCAGACTTCAGCTCATTTAGGAGCTCGACCGAAGACGAGCAGATGATCAGATCATCCACGTACAGCGTAACCAGCATCAGCCCTCTCCCGTCATCACGCACAAACATGCTCGGGTCATTCTGGCAATGCGTAAAGGAGAGGCCGGTCATGAAACCGTCCATCTCTTTGTACCACATCTTTGGGGCATATTTCAGCCCGTAGAGCGCTTTCACCAGCTTGCACACCTTGCCCTTAGGAGCTTCGACTCCTTCGGGCACCTCCATCAACACGTCCTTGTCAAGCTTCCCATAAAGGAAAGTCGTCCTAACGTCCATCTGGTGTATCTCCAAGTTCTTTGCGGCTGCACTTCCAAGGAGAGCGCGGATGGAGGCAAAGGTCACGACGGGCACGAACGTCTCATCGTACTCGGAGCCCGGGCGTTGAGAGAACCCCTTAGCCACTACCCTTGTCTTAAACTTGTCGATGATGCCGTCTTGCTTCTTCTTCACTCGGAGGACCCACTTGGATCCCACCACGTGGGCCTTGTCGGGTCTATCCACCAGCACCCACGTGCCGTTCTCGGCAATGGACGCAAGCTCGCTATCCACTGCCTCCTTCCACTTGGCCGCATCTGGGCCATTCATCGCCTCCACCACTGTGGATGGCTCTCCCTGAGCCATGCACGACCAGCTAAGGCCGGTCCAATCATCCTCATACCGCAAAGGTGCTCTCTTTGGTTGCAAACTGCGCCGAGGTAGTGGTGCCGCTTCTTGCTTTAGTGCTGGTGCTACCACAGGTGGTGGTTTGTCGTCGTTGTCGTCGTCAGAAGAGTCGTCAGACTCCAAGTCAAACTCGGAAGCCTTGGTATCCGCGTCCATGTCAGATGTTGCATCATCCTCCGCAGCTACTCTCCCATTCCCACCACCTACTGGCAAAGCGAGCCAGTTGTCGGGTGCTTGGTCTCCAGAATCAAGCAACACTATCCACTCTCCCGCTTTGGGAGCAAGGATCGGGTCCATCAGCTCTCTTTTTCCAAGAGTGCGTTTGTCGAACACGACGTCGCGGCTCCTCACGAGCTTGCCTGCTGCCTGGTCCCAAAGCCGATAGACTTTGTGTGACGTGTCGTACCCAGCCATGATGCTCTTCTTGGAGTGTGCGTCGAGTTTGCCTCCACCTTCTCCCCACTGGATCTTAACCCATGCAGTTGATCCGAACACCTTCAGATGAGATGCGTCGGGTTTCTTTCCCGACCATGCTTCCTGTGGGGTCTTTAGCTGCTTGTCCTGCTCCTTTCCACGCTTTCGCAAGGCAGTCGCTGGTGTGAGGTTCAAGAGGTAGCAAGTCGTTGTTGCTGCTTCAGCCCAAAAGCGAGGTGGGAGTTTGGCGTCAAAGAGCATGCTTTGCACCATGCCCAGTAGGGTCTGGTTCATCCTCTTGGCAACGCCGTTGCTTTGGGGGTTGTAAGGGGTGGTTTGCTCGTGGCGGATGCCATGATGCTTGAGCCAAGGCTTGCATGCCTCGTACTCACCCCCGTTGTCACTTCGGAGCGTCTTCACTTTCTTGGACGTTTGCCGCTCCACCATGGCGACGAACTCGAGGAGCTTCTCCTTGACCTCTCCCTTTGTTTTGAGGAAGTAGATCCACAAATTACGGCTGTGGTTGTCAATGAAGGTCAGGAAGTACTTGCTTCCTCTGTTAGACGGTGTGCGAAAGGGTCCACACACGTCACTTTGTATGAGCTCCAAGACATTCTCCTCTCGTTGACCTCCTCTCCCAAACGGCTTCTTCTTTGCCTTCGCTTAGAGGCATGGTTCACACAATGTACACCCTTCGCCATGCTTCATGGTGCACCCTTCCATTCCGCGGACTACCTCTTGCTCCTACATCTTTTGTAGCGTGCTGTTGGCCACGTGGCCAAATCGCCAGTGCCCTAGCTTAGCATCAGTGTCCTTGGTTAATGTGGCGGCCGCAATAGTCGTCGGTGGTACATCCTTTGGCTGCGGTGCCACTGTCTTGGTGGCACATGCAAGTCCCTCATCCGACACCTTGGTGACTTTGTAGAGGCCGTCCACTCTTGGAACTTGAAGCATGAGATCGTCTTTGGTGTAAAAAATCTGGATGTCCTCGTTTTTTAGGGCAATCGCTTCCTTGTTGGTGAACACCACTGTCATGTTGTTGTTAGTGATTTGTGATACAGACAGCAAGTTGGCTGCAAAGGAGGGCATGTACACCACCTTTTGAAGGTTGAATGCCTTCTCCGCACCGTTCACGTTGAACGTGATCACCTTGTCCCCTTCACCCATGGCTTGGACAACGCCGCTGTTTGCACCCTTGATGCGCATGACAGATTTGGCCATGGAGACAAATCCACCCTTCTCTTTTGATGAGTGGTGGTTGGTGCCCGAGTCAAGGGCGAATGCCCCGGGCCTAAGGATCGCTGCTCCCTTCATGGGCAGCCCCCTAGCCATCCTGTTGGTGAGCTCCTTCTTCTCCTTTCCACCTTTGTTCCCGCCTTCTTTCTTGGGACTACGGCAGTCCCTAGCCCAGTGCCCAGCCTTGCCACAGTTGTGACAGTTGCCGGGCTTCTTGGAACTCTTCCCGCCACCATTGCCTTTCCCTCCACCGCCACCGCTTCCGCTGTTGCCTTGACTGGAGCGAGAGCTTGCACCTTGTCCACCAAAACAAGAGGCATAGGCTGAGATGTTTGCCTCACTGCCACTGCGTTGCATGGACTCGTTCCGGACGTGTTCGGTGACAGCCTCGTACGTCAGATCTGCCTCCTTCCAACCGCCAAATACGGTGATCAAGGATCCCCAACTTTTCGGTAGCGCCATTAGAAGGATCATGGCACGCATGTTGGAGTCGAGATTCCATTCCATTTGTTGGACCTCTTGTAGCACTTTGTCGAACGACTGCAAAAATGCGGGTATCGATTCTCCTTCGCTCAACCTCATCAACATCAACCGTTGGAAGATGAAGAGTTGGTTTGCTAGGGCGTTCGATTGATGCACGCGTGCGAGTTTTGCGTAGGCCTCGGCAGCCAACGTGCATCCTGTGATGTGGGAGTGTTGAGTCTTGTTGATGGACGTCACAAGAATGGCGAGAGCCATGTTGTTCTTCATTGTCCATGTTGCAAGGTCAGTCGCATGCGTCGTCACGGTCGCATCGGCGGGTGCTTTCTCGATCCCTTTTAGGATGTCGAGGTAGCCACGCACGTTCATGACAATCTCAAACTGCCATTTCCACAAGGGAAACCCTGTCCCCGTGAATTTGGACATACCCGCCTCAAGGCGGGCTTGACTCGGATCCGCCATTTCCTGCGGTTGCTCGTCTTCTCTGCTTCGCTGCTACTCTGCTCCATTGAGGCCGATGAGGTTGATGAGGCTGCTGACTATGACCGTTGTCAAAGGTGCAGTTGGTTCCGTTGCATACCCCTCCCGCCGATGATTGCCTAAGGCGATGGTGCCGTCGTGAGAGAATGGACTCGGGGTCGTACCACCTTCTAAAGAGGGGTAGAGCTTAATCCCGTTGGGGCTCGAGGGTCTTGTCCAACATGGACAGAGCTATTCCTCGTCCCCTACTCCGCCACGTGCGCGCACCCTACCTGAAGAAGCCGATGGAGCTGGTGGAGCAGATTGGAGTCGTCCGACCTTTGTGTCCCTATTGTACCTGTGCGCCCTGCAAGACCACGCGCTAGTCGGTCTTGGAAGCGTGCCATAGAACCAGAAGTGTGGGCCCATAACCCTTTGTCAATGCGCCGAATAGCAACGGTCTAGAAAACGGGTCCCGACATGGGAGGCCGCCAACCGCTCTTGGTATTGTAACCAAGATAACATATCACCCTCGAACGAGGGATCCACACTTTAGGTTCGTTTGGTTTGCAACCTCACGAAGTCCGCACGTTGGTCATTAGTTTCTACCTTTGGTTGGACACTCTGTGAGGAGTCTCAAAGGCAAGAACTGTAAATGGATGCATGCAAGGTACAGGCTTTTATACTTGCAGAGCTTTGCTAAAGATTCTGCTTGTAGTGGCTCCACTGGAGCCAACCTCAACCTACAGTCCTGCTTGGCGCGTCCTTAGACCGCCAAGTGTCATCCTCAAGGCAGGCTCTAGTAAGCTTCCTAGAAGCTATCTGTCCCAGTTTGGGCCACAAAGAAAATTGCGGTCGTCGCGGGGTTTGAACCCACGACCTCTTGTTTGAGAATCCGGTGCCTATTCAACCAAGCCAAAAAATCATGGTTCCTATGATGAGCCACAGGGGACATACCCATTATGGGCAGTGCATTCCTTGCCCATCTCAGAACAGACAAAGGGGACGTACTCCATAGAGCAGTGCATGCCTTGTCTGTATGTGTGGCTAGCCAGCTAGGCAGTGGACAAGGTGCATACTATTTCAACAAGATGAAGTGGTGGAAACATAGGATGATGGAGTGGAAGAGGGTGACAAGGATGCTATAGCTGTTGTGGCTACAACCACAGTAGAGAAAGAAACCCTTCAAAATAAACAAAGTTTGTTTTCAAGGTTTCTCCACAGGCTTTCAGCCATGCAGCAGTGAAATTATAGAGACCACCGATGCCAAGAGGAGCATCCAAGTGGAAAGGCTCAGTGACAAGGTCCTCAAGCTCAGCAGCATCAAGATGAAGAAGTATGTCTAATGACCCGGGGATAGGACCGGTAAAAAAGGAAAAGCAAGCCGAGAGTTGAAGAGGCACAGCCTTACCATGTTCCCTAAGGAGCTCCAGGCTCCATGCCCAATATGCATCTGCAGTCTTCTCATCATGCATGTGGAGTTGGTTGAATTGAATCGTGTGAGCACTTTGGGTGGCTTGAACTTTGAAGAGTTTGCCACAACAGATGAGGGAGGAGGGAACAAACGGGGTCTGCAGGCGTCTTGTGTGTGCCATCAGAGTTTGAGGTCTCGACATCATTAGTGAGATTTTTGGGAATGGCAGTGATTATGGTTCAGACTACGGGGGAAGAATCAGAGAGCTGAGCTGTGAAAGGTGCAACAGCAGGATATCTGGTGGAGGTTGATACTGTCACACAGTATCACATCGTGCGCATGAGCTAAAACGCATCTCCAAATAAGAGGAGGTGGGATTGGACGTGCAGTAGGGTGGCAAATACTCAAATCTGTGCTGGTTTCATGGTAGAAGTAGGGCACAAGTAATGACGCCTGCTGCTGTGGACTGGATAGTGGCTGTGATTGGAGCAGTGCAAGATGTGGCAGTGTTACCAGTGGAAGAGGCACTGGAAGCAGCAGGTGTAGCAGTTGTAGTAGCAGCGGTAGCAGTGAGGTCATCTGAAGCAAAAAAACTATACATGAAAAGACATGCGACTACCTCAGGTAGCTCAGCCTTACCATTTTCTGCCATCTGATTGCTATTTTCTCCAACACTAAGGGGAATCCATTTCTGGCACAAGTGCCCTTGCAACTTGGTGACCCTGCCTCGTGGTCTGGCAAGATAGCAGCAGAAGAGGAGATAGGAGAGACAACAGTGTTGAATACGTTTCTGACAGTGTTTCCCCTGCCTTATTGGGTGCTGGAAACAGGAGAGGAAGATGTTGAAGGGCTGGGTGAGCTGTAGCTACAAGACAACCCCCACCCCCAAGACACCACACCCTCAAAAAGACGCGAGAGAAAGAAGGTGCAAGAAATGTAGTCACTCAAGATGCTCACCACAAGAGGACATGGGAGGGGAATGAAATGAGGGAGAGCAAATGCGACAGCGGAGTCCAAGAGCACCAAAACCCACAAGGATTCACTGACAGTGAGGTAAAGGAACCCGATGAAAGCAACTGCTGTGGAAATCAAGGAGTTGAATGTAGTGATGCGGCTGTGCGTGGGAGAGGAGTCACTATGATTGAGGTGGAGGAAGAAGCATTGGATGAGCAAAAAAGAAGAGACTGCAGATCAAGTGGCAGCACCGGTCGCAGGAGATGCTACGGCAATTAGTTCTGCTTCTGTTAAGATTTGGGTGGGAAGTTTGGAAGCTGCTCCAGCCAAAAGCCCAAGGAGAATAGCAGCCTCAGTGTAAGCCTCTTCTTCTCAGCCACCTGCTTTGGTAGCCGGTGCATGAGAGGCACGTACAGCGGCTGAAAAGGTAGGAGCAGCAGCAGCAGCAATGTCAAGCACAGTGCCTGCAAGACCAAGGGTGTCAGTAGTAGGAGGAGCTGAAGAAGCACAGTAGGCTGGGTTTGCTGTGGCCAAGCATCTGGCAGGACGTGTCGTGTGATATGGCTGACAACTGCTTGTGGGATAAGGGTTTTATCTTGCCAGTGAATGATGTGTGTTCATTGACGGTGGCGGCTCGGAGCGTGATGCAATGTTGCTCAACCTGGAGACATGAGAAAGTTGGCAACCATGTAGAAATTCTGCTCATTTTTCTCCTCCACTCATTCCCACCCGGCCTCCCAGTCGGATTCCCTTGCGGAATGGTTTTTGGGAGTTTTCATGTGGTGGAAGGGGCATGCGCTCATGCTCAAGCGACTCCTGAAAATCTGAGATCTATTCTCTGAAAGCATAGGCCTCCTCAACCTTGGACGGAGTCTCTCCACTAGGCCCACTGGCTGGTGGTAAAGCCAGGGTGGCTGTGGGAAACAGCCACAGCTTCCATGTAACTGCAGCTATGCAGAGAAAGGCAGAAAATGGTAGTGGCTACAGAGTGCAGGTGTTGCTGCAAGCTGTCCCTACTGTTTGCTGTAAGCTGCTACTGTTGATGTTGCTGTTGCTTGCTGATGCAGTAGCATGGAGCAGATGGATTCCATCTCTTCTGAATGCTTCTGTTGTTTCTGACTGCTGTTTTAGGGTGCTACAGCAACAGATTGCTTTGATAGCTGTAAGTTGCAGATTTTGGTGCCAAGTGTGACTGTGGCTATGGCTTGCTTGGATGGCTATTGGATGCAAATAGTTTCAATGGCAGATAGCTGCAAAAGGTGCAGACTGTTGCTACTGTTTCTCAATGGTACATAATGGTGTTGTTCCAGCAGTGTGCTACGGGATGTGATTTGATTCAACAGCTGTGAAGACAGCCAAATTTGTGATACCGAAGCGAGATGTCCAGTTCAAATGTCAGATGGTTGTTACAGCTACGGGCTACTGATCTGGTTTCTCGTTACTACAACAGGGTGCTGCTGCAATAGTGTGCTATAGCTGCTACTACTTTTTGCTGCTGCTGCTTCTGCTGCTGTTGCTGCTGCTGCTGCTGCTGCTGGTGCTGCTGTTGTTACTCGATGCCACAACAAGGTGTTGCTACAGCATTATGACGTGGCTGCAGCTTTCTTCAATGTCTGCAGAGTGCAGCTGTGACTGCAGCGTATTACTGGAGGTGCCACTTGCTTAGATGGCTGCTGGCTGTATGGGATGCAGTCTGCTGCTGCCATTGCTGCCTGCTGCAACTGTGGCAGTAACGTTGCATGAGGACGGAAACCATAGGTTTATGCTGCTGCTGCTGCAGTATGATGCTGTGGCTGTGGCTTGCCTGGATGGCTGCTGCATTCAGATGCCATAGCAGAATTCTGAAGGAACGTACTGCTGCTGTTGCAGCTTGCTTGAGTGGTGCCTGTCTGCATATGCCACAGAAAAATGCTGCACTGGTGTCGCAACGTTGCAAATCGTCTTTTCCTCCGCCACTTTTACCTAGTCACTATGTACATTCTGCTTGTCGTAACACATGTGGGGTGTATCTAAAATGAATGGACAACTACACTTGATGTTAATCTCTGACACACCATGGATCCCCCTGCACTCGCCCTTCAACCTGTCATGCTATCATCCAGAGTGTTGGAAAGTTACATCCACGGCTTCTGGCACTTCTCAGAGAGCTTCTGTTGAACATTGCCACATCAGTTATCAGATGCCTACTATCACATCACAGTCGTATGCAAGTTCCTAAACTCTAAAAGTGGGCAGTTTCTTCATTGAATTAATGGCCCGATTTGCGGTAACTTCCGTATATTCATGCCAATCGACCATGGAAATTCTGGCCGACGGTCCCAACCTCTGATGGTCCACTCCAAAATACTATGTCAGGTTCGATTACTTTCCAAGAGGTTCCACAAATCTCTTAGAAACTAAAGCAATACTTTGATATTGTTTGGTTTACCTCTCAAATTCACTAGAATTTCATAAAGACATGCCTCGATGTTCTCGAAACCCCCTGACATATCGACAAATTTTATTGGAGTGGCTACTCGTGACGCAACTTTGCACAAATTGCTCACCTTAAACCTCCAAGACCCCAAGTATGCCTCACTCTTGTTTCTGCATTCATCTGTGTACGCTCAACAGGTCTGACAGCTGAAATGGTGTACAATTGGTGTTAAACATAAAGTGCCCCATTTTTCCATGAATAGCTTTGGCTCCATAACTTCTACATGTTTACCATCCACATTTGGCTTGATGTAACACTTAGTATCAGAGCGGAGCGCAGGTGCAGGAGAAGCCAACTTCATACGTACAAGACAACCTTGCACAAGTCTTGCGTGTATCGTCATCTTCCACGTGTTTGCAGACTTTGTAAAAAAAACCAGTAAAAGGAGCGTGTTGAGTCAGTGACGAGCAATGGTAACCCGGCAGATGCTTTTGCAATGGAGGGATAACAGCATGTGATGCTTAATTCTTTGTCTGTAAAAACAGCGGAAGCAACAAACATGGCAAGCCATCAAGTTAATGACACAGGAACAACGACTCCAATGTTTAATCTGGACCTGTGGAACGACTCAAGGGAATCCCTTGTCATTGCTTTTTTTTCCGAGTGAGGGGTGGAGGCACAAGGCGACAAGAGAGGATCAACGACAATTCACACCTAATACTGTCGGTACTCGAGCGCTTCAACGACCATGATGGAGGGGTTCTTTCATTCATGCATGCAGGAAGTATTTCTCACTGAGAGGAATACCCCATTCTCAAGTGAATGCCAAATCTGGCCAACACTCTTTGAGCTGTTTGATCTTGTAATCTAAAAAGGAAAAAGGTTCAGATGTAGCTGACGAGTTTCAAGGTGTACTTTACCTGTGCTAGGGTCAGTAAAAAATAGGATTAAAATGACCTCATGGCCTCGCTTTTCCGTGGCACGGCACTGAGTTGGTGGTCCTACCTAAAGGAAATCAAAAGAGAGAGAGAGAGAGAGAGAGAGAGAGAGAGAGAGAGAGAGAGAGAGAGAGAGAGAGAGAGAGAGAGAGAGAGAGAGAGAGAGAGAGAGAGAGAGAG
>SZWC01007001.1:78534-90113 GCA_023375785.1 Penium margaritaceum
GAACCTCCGGCTCTTGCTCTAAAGTCATCGTCGAAGTTCGCAGAATGGCATTCTCAGTCCGCGTCAAGGGTTTACCCCCTTTGCAAGATTGACAGACAGTCGTCATCAACGACCCAGAGCAAGGAGACTCAAATATTTTGAGTCTTTGGAGGCCCATTTCCGTTTGTAACCTTACCCCTGGTTTTAGGACCCAAACCGAGGGATCTTACCTTGAACTTGTGCGTTCTCACGAGCTATACCATATTGAGAGGCATATTCCCTCAAAAAAAATATTCTTTTTCGCCCATGCGTTCCATAATTAATTCATCCCAGTTTGAACGTATCACATGTGAAATTACTTCAAATTTTGTTCCACTTCGCACATAGGACTCCTTTACTTTGACCTTTTCCCCCAGGTTCAATTCATCAAACAGTTGCTGCATGGTCAAGAAGAAATGGTACTCTCGTTTTAAAAAATGAAACAGTGCGGAATGGACATCCACGATCAAGCCGGAGTCATGACGTCCTCTCTCGAACCGTGTCGACTTATGCTAAACGCGAGAGGTCTGACCGTTGTCCGCGATTGACGACTTCGAGGTCATCAACCGCGCGCTCGCAGCTCGAAGTTCAAAGTTCAAAGTGATGGGTCGCAAGAATACGCACACCCAGACATGAACGGCGGATGAATATGGATTATCCCATTTATTCGCGAAAGGGGTTTGGGCGAGCACCTACCAAATTCCGAAGCGCACGAATATGGGAGAATGTAACGAGCATCAAAATTCAAGGTAAAAAGGTGAGGGAATATGCCTCTCAGTACCGTATTGTGAGTTTATGTTGATTTTCGTCGCAAACGAACTTCGATTTACGTTTTTTACGTTCTGGTGCAAAATCATCGCATGCGAGGCATGTTGGCGATTTCGCGCCTAGACCCTCGCATCTCGCTTGCCTCTCGTCCTTTGTCCCCTTCCCTCGTCCTCGCTTGCTCGCTTGCGAGGAGGGTGAGCGAGGGCAAGGGCACAAGGCCACGAGGCTTTGCCCTTGAGGCCCTTCTGGCCCCCCAGCCGCTGATCGGGCTGAGGGCGCGATCAGCGGCTCGTGGCTGGATGGCTGGTGGCCGGCCGGTCACTTGGCCGGCAGCAGGCCGGTCACTTGGCCGGCAGCAGGCCGGTCACTTGGCCAGCAGCCAGCCGTCCAGCCGGCCATCAGCCAGCTGGCCAGCGGCCAGCAAGTGCTCGCCGTCGGCCAGCCCTCGCTGACACGAGGGGTGGTGTGCAACCACCCCCTGCTTCAGCGAGGAGGGAAGGCCAGACCGGCCCTCCTGCTACATTCCTCCCCACTTTTTATGAACCGTTTCGATTCATAACCAACAAGCAGACTTTCCTGTCCTCCTATATGCCCTCTCTTACAGGAGGCAAGGGTCACCTTCAAGCTGCTCGGTAATGACAAAAGGCATATGCTGACAAAGGTCGTCGTTAGGTCTCGTTTGACATTGGTGAAAAAGTGTTACTTAGCACTAAGAATCTTCAGCTGAAGTTGCCAGGGGTGCGAAAAACTTTACCTATGAATGGGCATCACTGGATGCTGACCACTGTTAAACACAAACACTGAAAACTGTGTAGACTCGTTCACTGAGTTAATCACCGCAAAATCTGCTGGTGCTAGGAATGTGTCCCAGTCATTCATGGGAGGATCCACGTACATGTACAACATTTGCTCTAGAGTTTCGTTCATGTGCTCCGTTTGTCCGTCCGTTTGAGGGTGAAATGATGTCGACATTTACAACTCGCTGCCGAAGTACTCGTACACCTTTTGCCAGAACTTATTAGCAAATTTTTTATTTCAATCGGAGATAATGCACAACGGCAAGCCCTAGTACTGTACAACACCCTCAAAGAACAGACGAGCGATCTCCTCTACATTCACATGAGTGGTTGTATGAATGAAGTATGTCATCTTTGTCAGAAGATCCACTCCGAATAGTATTGCATCGTGGCCACGGGCCGTGTCGGGAAGACCCGTAATGAAGTCCATGCTGGCGCACTCCCATGGAGTCCTAGGAGTGGGAAGCTGGTGGAGGAGTCCAGCAGGCTTCTTGTTGCTAGCCTTATTCTTAAGATATGGCTCGCATGTCATGCAATACTTACAGACATCAACACTCCATCTTAGCCACCAATAGTAGTCCGAGAGAACATGTCCGGTCTTTCGAGATCCCATATGACCTGCGACTAGCGGGTCGTAGAATTGGTAGATAATCTTCGCTCGAAGGTCTCCCGAGTCTCGCACAACAACTTGTTCACTGTGCCAAAAGATTCCTACGGCCTCCACCGATCCGTACTTGTCTAGATTTTGAGAGTCTTGAAACCACGAATCCACAAAGCATCCCAACCGAATTGTATTGACAAAACCGTTGTAGTGGATAATCTCTCGAGGTGGTTACCACAGAGGTGCAGTGGACTCTGGTGTTTGCACAGTTGACGTCGCAATGGCCATAACACACCCACCAACCTTGGTGGTTGCTTTGATTACCACAGGCTGTCAGCTTAGTGGGTCGGCCACATTGATGCGTCTTGGCCAGTATTCCCATATGAACGAGAATTGGCTTAGGTATTCGCTCCAACGCGCCTGTCATCTTGACTGTAGTTTGCAAGGCCGAGGAAACACCGAATCTGCCCAACATTTTCCATGCATGGCCAGTCTACAATAGCTTGGTCGACACGGATGCCGTCCTTGCCGAAGACGTGTCCAAGGTATTTGAGGTCATCTTCTGCAAACTTACACTTGTTCACTTTCGCAAAGAGATTATGTTGCCGAAGGATTGTGAGGACTTCACGCAGATGTTCTATGTTCTCTTCCATTGATCTCGAGAAAACCAAGATGTCGTCCAGGTAAACCAAGACAAACTGACCGAGTTGTTAGGCAAACGTTCTCCTTGGAAGGTTGCCGATGCATTTGTAAGCCTGAAGCATAACACTCGAAACTGATAGTGTCCCATGTGCATTTGAAACACTGTTTTAGGCACATCATCTTCCGTGATGTGGATTTGATGGTACCCTTGAGACAAATCCAAGGACAAAAATACTTTTGCCTTTTGGATTTGGTCAGAAAGGTCCTCAATCTGTGATGAGAGGAATCAATTTTCGCCGTCAGCTTGTTCATCGCCCGGTAGTCCATGCACATATGTAAACCACCGTCTTTTCTGCTCACAAGAAGAATTGGCGTACCGTATGGCAAGCTACTCGGCTCGATCCATCCTTTTGCAAGGTACTCTTTGATTTTGCATTCGGCCTCTCACCTTTCTGCTATACTAAGGCAATACATGGGTCTGAACGGAGGAGTCACCTCCAATTACAGCGAAATCGTACGGCCCATGTGTCGTTCTGGTGGAAGCCCAGCCGGTGGGTCTTGGAATACATCCGAGAACTCCGCCAATAGAGATTTCATCTCTATTGTGCCGTGTCGTCTGTGCCGTGTGCCGTTTCTTCCTTCACATCGTTCTCCACTTTCTACAGCTGAGCCATGAGGTATCGACAACCTTGTCGAATACGTCTCTTGATCGCGGACAAGCTAGCATGGACTTTCAGTTGGGGCGATGACAATTCCGTACTAGGAATCAACGTAAAGTGACGTTGTCCTTTTCGGAGGATGAAACGCTTTGATTCAAAGCACATTAGAGTCTTGTTTTTATGAAACCAGGGATCGCCTAGCACCACGTCAAATGGGTCAAGAAGGTTGAGTACCTTCAACGTGACACTCTGTGTGTACCCCTCAATACAAATCTTTGCTTTACAGGTACCGATCACAAGTACCATACGGTTGTCAGCAACGACGATTGCGCCATTCGATGGCTCGTACTTCAGGCCAAACTATCGGGTAAATCCAAGGCTAACAAAGGAGTCATCGCCTCTATTGTCAGCAAGTATGTTCACGGGGCCACCAACTAGGTATCTTTTGAACTACATTGTCATCTTGCCTCCACTCTTTTGAGTGAACAAGCTCGACGATAGCAAGCCAAGTTTGTGATAAACACAAGATCTAGACGGTGGACGCCACAGCTTCTATGATTCACCTACTCGATTCCACATCTTGTGGGCACGTGTGAATTTGGCTAGCACCTTCCAGTTTTTAAACTTCAGTAGGTCGAAATCTTCGACTAAAGATAGCGCGAACGTAATTGACATCATCACTTTTAGGGAATTTGCTTCAATCATTGTATTACACAACTCTTGCACATTGGTCGGTGTTGCCACCACTAAGTAGGTTCGGTCATGCATCTCGTCCGGTGATGCAATATTTAGTGGGCAATGTCGATTAGCAAGTGCAGAATGAGGTTCAATGAGAGGGGAGAAAGCAACAAAGAAATTTGGACTCATCAAAAACTCAGATTGCTTAACATCCTCGTCTGAAAACATGAACTCACAGGCGTGATTCAGTTTTACCCCTAAGTGGCCCCCACTAACATCACTCACGGGTGGGAAAACCCCGTTTCACGACCGTGCCTGTTTCCCCGGCCGGGTCCATTGCCGCAACCGCGGCCCTGTCCACGGCCTTGTCCGCGGCCTCCTATTCCAGCATCCCCACAAGGTGTCGCTATTATGGCTAATGTCACGGCCTCTCGTCCACCACCACCAACCTCAGGGCAATGAGCCCTAAAGTGGCCCGGGTGCATGCAGTTGTGGTAGAGTCCGTCGCGGAAGGCTGTGTTACGACGCTCACGCGCCGCCTGTACCTCGTCATTGTCGTGGGTGCGCTTGTGGTTTGGGGTCTTATGTCCGCCAGTCTTCTTGATTGGAGGGTTTGCAGGTTACTTGCCCTTGACCCCACCCCGCTCTCCAACTATTCTTCCATCCCCCGTAGCGTCCATGCGCATGTCGCGATCTTGCTGTGCACGCGCATTTGGCCGTGAGTCTGAGTAATGCTTTGGGTTCATCGAATACACTTCACTCATGTAGTCTCACAATGCCCTCTAGCCTTTCGAAGCCTAGCCGGTTGCCGTTGTGGTGGTCTTGTCCTTCAGCTTCTCGCTTGCAAGACCGTCACGCAAGTACTCCATGAGCATACACTCCGTGTACTTGAAGGTCTGAGTCCCATTGCCCTGGATTAAGCTTTTGGCTTCCTCCATGTGTGTAATGAACTCACTCAAGTAGGCTTCGAACGAGCTACCCAGCTGCCTGAAGTCCTTGATCTTGTAGAGGGCGCGCTCTGCCTCCTCACGCTGGGTGCACTTCTTACGCATGATCATGGAGAAGGCATCCCATGGCATGGGCTGCCACTTAAGGTATGACTACTGCACAGTCCTCTCCTTGACCACATACTTGAAGAGCTTGTCTTCAAGCAGCGGCGTGGCAAGGTCGCGCAACTGACTGAGTGGAGCCTTGTGGACACATAGAACGTGCTCAATGCGATTCAGCCAGTCGGTCAGCTTTATGCCTTTTCATAAGATCTCCACACTATTGAGGAAGGACATGTTCATGACCGGCCAGGAAGTCATCGAGGTAGGCAAGTCATCGCTGCCACCGGTAGTGGCATCAGTGGTTACGGCGTGTTGTGCTTGCTTTTGTAGTTGCACCTACGTCACGCTCTGCGATGCCTTGTCATGGTCATTGCATCAGCAGCTTCTCTCATGGGCGGCCAATCGCTCTAGTTGGTGCTCACGGTCAAGGTTCGTGATGCTCTGNCTGAGTGGAGCCTTGTGGACACATAGAACGTGCTCAATGCGATTCAGCCAGTCGGTCAGCTTTATGCCTTTTCATAAGATCTCCACACTATTGAGGAAGGACATGTTCATGACCGGCCAGGAAGTCATCGAGGTAGGCAAGTCATCGCTGCCACCGGTAGTGGCATCAGTGGTTACGGCGTGTTGTGCTTGCTTTTGTAGTTGCACCTACGTCACGCTCTGCGATGCCTTGTCATGGTCATTGCATCAGCAGCTTCTCTCATGGGCGGCCAATCGCTCTAGTTGGTGCTCACGGTCAAGGTTCGTGATGCTCTGCCCCACGTGGGCGAGCAAGTTGGAGAATACGATCTAGAGCTCTGATGTCGTCAGAGCATTGGCGATAGCCTCCAAAGCCTCGCATTGTCTGTAAACCTTTACCCACTGTAGGAGGGTACGGTTCATTTACATGCCTCCAAGGATTCCCACCTTCTAGGGGAAGCTGTCGTTAGCAACGAAACGCGAGTGGGCGCTGGTCTACCCCACTGCGGCCACATCGTAGGAAGGGGGGTCCGCCCCCACTCCTCAGGGTAGTGCCACACCTCCACCATGCGTGGTGATCTTAAGTCGGCGCGCCGCCTCGGCGGCCAACTCGGCCAGCCTTTGACGGTCATCGTAATTTGCCTTCGCAGCAACGTCATCTGGCTCGTCCTCAAGAGAACTTCCCACATGGCTGTTTTTGGCGCCTTTCCTACTCTTGGTAGCCTTGCTGATGTCAGTAGCTTCAGGGGATGCATCGAGCGCCTTGCCATTTTCAAGCGATCAGCTCGAGTTTGTTGCACGGCGATGGCAATGATCACGATTCTCGTGGCCTTCGTCATCTTCGGCGTCGTGCTCTTCGTCGTGGTCCCCGCCTGGGTGATCCTCCTCTAACACATCGTCCATCGCATGGGGGTCACGCACGTGCGCTTCGACGTGCTCATCGAGCACTTTTCTGTCCTCTTCACGCTTCTCGGTATCACTGAGGCTGGTGTTGGTTGCCTTTGGCGGTACGGTTGCCTTCGGTGGTACGGTTGCCTTTGGTTTGGCAACCATACTCGCGGCGACGGCTCCCAAATTTTGGATTCCGTCAAGGGCATGTGGTGAGGTCATCACCACCTTGCCCTTGTTGGTCTTGATGGTCCGGCACTTGCCATCTCATCGCTTGTGCAATTAGCACGTGAAGACCGTTGTGGGGATCACCCCACAACTTTGAGGAGGAATCGCCTCCCACAATCTCCTTGCTCTCACGATCAGTGAGGCAATTGTATATTTAATTTCTCTTTTCCTAGGCCGCCACATTGAGCACAAGGGCGTGGCTTTTGAAACTAGTCTTCCTAAGCCGTGACTCATGGCAAATGATAGTGACATGAATCTAGCAAAACAGAAAATCACAATAGAAGGAATTGATAAGGGATGTGAGTGTCGCTCACAAAACAAGAGCAAAGAGTGAAAAGAGGAATTCAATAAATTTATAGCACGTCTTTCACACTTCTTCTACCTCCTTGTCTTCCTCTTGTCTTCTTGTCTTCCTTTGCCTTCACTTCACGCTCCTTAGCGCCTCTCGCGTTCTTTAACAACGTCTCCCATGAGCCAAGCGCGTTGGAGTGCGGTCAAAACCCTTCAAGGTGGCATCCTCCTTTTTAGGGTGCTCTCAAGTCGTGAGAGTCAATAATCTAAAGAGAGGGTACCTATCCAATATTTGGATGAGGGGGGGAGGAAGAAGTCTTGAAAAGAGGGGGAAAGTTGGTGGTTTGGGGATGGGCACTCCCCACCCTGTCCCACAAACATTCTCTTGGCTCCCTCAAAGTGAAAAAAGACAAGACAGAAGTGCTCTACCACGTAAAGATCTTTTTCACGTTCCCAACGCACTTTACGACACTTGAATCCGTGAAGTGTAGACGATGTTGTCACTTTTGGCATTTTTTATACTGCTTGTAGCTGCCAACGGCATATTACATATGACGTAGCCGCCGTTTCCGTAAAACCCTTAGTCGCGGGGGTCATCTGGCTCTAAAAACCACTATAACGGGACAGAACCTCCAACTCTTGCTCTGAAGTTATCATTGGATTTCGCAGAATGGCGTTCTCAATCCGCGTCACGGGTTTACCCCCTCTGTAGGACTGAGGGGCAAACGTCATCAACGACCCAGAGAAGAGAGACTCCAATATTTTGAGTCTCCAGAGGCCCATTCCTGCTTGTAACCTTACCCCTGGTTTTGGGACCCAAACTGGGGGTTTTTACCTCGAACTCGTGCATTTGTATGAGTTAGTTTGTAAATTTACGTTGACGTTTGTCGTAAACTAACTTTGATGTACGCTTTTTGCGTTTTGGCTCGAAATCGTTGCGTGTGAGGCACGTTAACGGTTTCTCGCCAGGACCCTCGCATCTCTCTCCCATCTCGTACTTTGTCCCCCTCCCTCGTCCTTGCTCACTCGCTTGCAAGGAGGGTGAGCAGGGGCAAGGGCATGAGGCCGCGAGGCCTCGCCCTCGAGGCCCTTGCGGCCCCTCAACTGCTGATCAAGCTAAGGCCGCGATCGGCGACTGGCGGCTGTTCAGTTGGTGGCCGGCTGGTCACTTGGTCGGCCGCCCGGCGTCCAATCGGTCGCCAGCCAGCTGTTGGTGGCGAATGAAGTGCTGGTTGTCGGCTAGCCCTCGTTGACAAGTGGGGTGGTGTAGAATCACTCCTCGCTTAAGCGAAGAGGGAGGGTTGAACAGACCCTCTCGCTACACCTTTCAACAACAAAAATTTCGTCATAAGAGGCCACCTAGACAACTCCAACCTCTCCCTGTTTCAAAGCATTATTGGCTTAACATCAATGTGTATTTTGTGACCAAGTTGCCTATCACCCCAAGGGGAATGACGCCATCCTCATGGTGGTGAATAGATGCTTGAAATTATCACACTTCATTTCGACAACAACCACCATCATTGTGTAGGGAACCGTTTTTCTCCTTCTAAGTACAATCATGTGGCTACAATATTTGAAACATACCATCACGAGTGATAGAAGAGGCCGCTTTACTAGCCATTCAGTCTAATGATGTGTTATGCAAGTCAGATCAAGTAATCAACGACGTTCCATCCCTAAACCAATGGGCATACCAACAGAACTAATCAAACAATAAGAACTCCTCTACACCTTTTGTGAGCCACACGGCACTTGGGAAGCAAAAGTGCTGACCGCCAAACTCGCATATAACTTTGCAACGTCCATTGTGATGAGTAAAATTCCGTTTGATGTGGTCTAAGACGAACTTCATACCATTCTAGCTAGACTATAAAGGTATAGCAATGTTCCCAGGGATGAAATTTATGGACAAGATTTCTTCTGTGTTTGGGAGGAAAGAAGACAAAATCTTATGAAGACACAAGCGAAGATGAAGCAATCAGCGGACCGACATCGTAGTGATGATGTGTTTGGCGTCGCCGATCATGTCCTACTTGGCTCCGCAAACATCAAACTTGATGGATATGACTTTGCAACACTAAACAAATGTTGGTTGGGACTGTTTGAGATCGAGAAAACGCATACTCCTATCGTCGCTCGACTTTGCCAGCTCAACAACATGTTGATCCACCCTGTCTTCCACATTAGCGAGCTCAAGGAGTATGGGGACCTCAACTTGAGCTTCCACAGCAGAGACATCGCTCCAATGCCTACTATCCAAGTAGAAAAGGATACAGAGTACGTGATTGGAGATATCCTCAGACATCAACGATGTGGGTAAAAGGCGGAGTATCTCGTCAAGTGGTATCGCTTTGACGCCGTGCATAACAGTTGGGAGCCCTACGATAACCTTCGAGATGTCTATCGTTTTATCGACAGCCACTATTGTCATCAACGGTCTACGCCTGCTATCGTGGTGGGACATTGCGCCTAATATGGGGGGAAGTGTTAGAATCCTGATGTACATGACTCCGTTGACTCCACGTAAGGGTATTCTTCTTCTTACATTGATGGGCCAACACACGTTAACGTAAGGAGTTTTACGCCATTTGGATTGGTGCATTTCGGCCACTTGCCCCGACCTCAAGTGTTCCGCTTCGGAAGGTTCTAACAACTTGGATCACTTTCTAGAATGGTCGGTAGAAGCATCACGAACTCTATCACTGTTTGGATATTGTTTGGCCAATATCTTGATTGTAGTAGAATTCACCGAAACCTTATCTCAACATTCTTAAAAATCCTTGACATATCGAAAAAGTTTCTTGAAGCAACCACCCACAACGTGATGTCGCACGCATCGCTCGACTTAAGTACGGAGAGCCCAACACATCCCTCGTTGTGACTTTCTTTGTTTTATGCATGCACTCGACTTATTCCACACTTGTCCCGGAAGCACAAGTACTGCTAAAGACGAATCATTTGCCCCATTTTTCTTGAATAGTTTCCTGCTCTACACCTCATCCCTGTGAACCGTCCAAGTTCTGGGAGCCGTAAGAGTGAGGACCAATGATGAGTTATCAAAACACGCCCTTCGTCGAGCGGCATGGGTTGTCACTGCCTATTCGCCCGCTCCCAAGCACGACCGTGAAGAGGACGCACAGATGTGGGTTGCGCCTGTTTGTAGTCAGATTCGATGATTGAAGGCTTCCGGACACTGGCATGGCATTGCTCAATGTTGTTGAGGACTTCAACTTGCGGACTTCAGAAGTCCACAAGTTGCGCACAGCCTGTCCCTCATTCAAGACCCCTGGTACAAGTCGTTCGCCTACAGGAATATCAACAGAGTTTTCTCCCGACCGTGGACAGTTGTCGAGCTTTAAACTGCACGCATCCCACGTATTGGCTGAAAGGACGATGGTTGAACCGATGTTGTTCACCCATTGGTGCGATCTGTGGCGCCTGCGAGATTGGTTGAACAGGCATCGCAGGAACCCCATCTGGACGGGCTGAGGCTGAGAACCCCCTGGAGAACCTTGATGGCGATCTATGCAAAAACCCCGCGGACAGCACGAGCGCCGACGATGGTGGAACTCGACCAGCCATGAAATCCAACCACCATCAGGCGCACCCCTGCCCTGCCCCTCCGAATTCTGCGCATGCTGTCCCCGACATCCTGTCGGCTTGTGATGAAAGTTCCCGAGAGCGCCAGTGCCGCATATTCCGTGGCGCAAACTGTGCTTGTCGATTGCGTCACGTTGGTTCGTGTTCCGTTCATTGGAGAAGTTTTCGGGAGTCCCGTGGGCTTTGGGACGCCATGCAGGAACTCGAAAAGCCACGTAAACTGGTATCTGGTGTAGCGATATTTCAATGATGCCATCTAGGACCCCAGATTGTCTGTTTTTGGGTGGCCATGCGTTTTTCCAAGGATGTTTTCGACATGAGAGAAGAACCCCGGAATGTTTGCAGAGGTCGTTGTCGAATGACACTTCATGGTACTTTCAGCCAACAGGTATCAGAAATACAATAATAAACAGCGGATGTTGGGAACAAGAAACTAGTGGCATTGGCTGCACGCAGGCTTGCATCGGGGTTACGTAGTAATAGACTGAAGCCGGGTTCAAACATGTTATCTGCCTTGGAAACTAGTTTTGCTCGACCTTCCCCTCCTGTCCGAGAAGTAGTCGTCGGTGAAGTCCAGTGCTTGCTTGCGATGTCCGGTATCTGTTTCGAAAAAAACCCTGGTTGCTACGCGAAGTCTGTCCGATTCGCACGTATTTCTCGGACTGGGAGTCGCTTCCGCAAGGAAAATCGCGCTCAGATAGGGCCTGTCTTCCGGACGCGACAGAAGTGCTGAAAAAAGAACCTAGAAAATACTCGATGGGTTGTCGGTGGACAGAAACACCGACCGCAGACAGAATTGCCGTCGCGGAAGTCCTTGTGCAGCGGATTTTCTGACGTCAGCGCTGATTCTTGGATACCGAACCGATTGCATAGGGTTACTACGTAACCCCAAAAA
>SZWC01007001.1:103487-133231 GCA_023375785.1 Penium margaritaceum
AGAAGGGCTAAGACATGTGGCATTCTCTTTCTAATGCGATTCATATTTGATGTGTGCATTTGCCTTCAAACACAAGAATTCAGCAAAACGGGTCATTCTCAATGTCTTCTTTCAACAATTTCCATATGTTTTTCAACCATTTAAATTGTATTCTTGTTGATCATTTCACCATATGTTTTCGAAGGGATATTTGTTAATGTAAAAGTATGCCAATGAGGATGGTACATAATTCCACCTTGAAGCGTAAGATGAAAACATATTGCTATGATGTAGTTAAATAAAAACGTAGATAGTTGAAATACCCTGGAGAACAAGAGTTAAAGTTTCTATTCATATAAAACAACGTTTTAGATTTTTTTCATACGGTGCACACTCTTGTTTTAATCTATATGCTCGCATGAATCCTAGAATATCTCTCATGTAGCCATTGGTCTCACCACTTCAAAAAATGAAAGCTACTTGTACTCACATCTAACTTGTCATTTACTTTAATTAGTATGTATCATTCTTTTATATTTATGTATGAATTTGTTTTTGACAAAGAAACAACAATTTTGAGCTGTGTGTTCACTCGAGTGAATGTTGCATGAAAATGGAATGTGAAGCTTCTTCTTGTGTTAATATTGTGTTATCATTCAATGAAAACATAAGCCTTTTGTACATGCTGACAGTGAAGTAAAATTCAGAAGTAAAGGATGAATTCAAATTATGGGCGATGAATGGATTGTACAATTTTTGAAATAATGGGTGGGAATGTCATGTATGCATAACATCTTGTGAAACGTATGTCTTCTCTACCTTAAGTCCATAGCATCAATGCTGGTTGCATCAAGAAGAAAGAGTAATGTTGAATCGAATGCGTGATGAATGGATTGTATAATGCTTGGCAATGATGGATTATTTCAACCCTCCTTTTGGTTCATTCAAGAACTACACATGGTGTATTATGCATATCTATGTGTTATTTTGAAAGTATTTTCCTTTTCTATAATTGAATTCATGCACTATACTCACTAAAAAACATGCCACATTTTTGAATGAACTGTTAATGGATAATAGGAAGTGTTAAAGTATCAAACCTGACTAGCACACCTAGATTAATCCTGCCCGTTTCGGGTATGTCCTAACCTACTTTTGTACTCGCTCCTCATGCGACGTACAACGGACCGCTTTGTTGTGCTCCTTGTCTGTTGGATCCCTATTTCCCTAGTTCCCCTCAATTGCACTGGGTGGTTCACCACGCGGGACGGCGAACCCCAAGAGCAAAGCCACGCGATCTGATAGGGGTCCGCATGGCTTGCTCCAAAATCTCATTCCTTTCCGAAAAAGTAAAACACTTCTTGTCTCGATCCGCTCTTGCTCTAAGTCAAGAATGCCTTGATCCCCCCTCACATCTCTTGAGAGTGCTCCCCCCTCACAGCTCTCGAGAGCATCTCCCCCTTAGAGCCAAGAAGGACAAATAGCTTCACGGCGAACTCTCCACTCCATCCGCCTCGCGCCTCTTCCACTCTCCTCCATCCTCTCTCCTCCAGCCCCCCCCTCCTCCTAACCCTGCCTTATTATACAAGAACAAAAAAATGAATACAAATGAATGTTCCTACATATTGCAATTTATTGATTTTCCAACTCTTTATTGCAAAGAATTTGTTTCGTATATTTTCTATTATCAAAGCTTTCTCATACCTTCATTTCACATAATCTTTGATGACTGATATTTCATGAAACTTCCTTACTCATGTTTCATGATTTTGTTTCGTTCTCATGTTACATCAATGATTGACAATGAAAAGTTGCTTCAAATTCCGTAATGATGCCTTTGTTAACAATCTTCTTTGACTTAACCTTAAAGATGTCCAAATGAGGCTAAATTGTGCATGACATAATGATGCAAACGTTGTTGAAGTATCAATATTTTATGAAAAAGAACAAGACCCAAAATTAAATTTGTAGGACATTTTCCTTCATTTATGAGTGCATGAATACGAGTCTTGATTCAACGTATGCGACATTAAGGGGGAGCTCATAAGAAGTATTCAAGATGTTGATTCACTAGCATTAAAATGGTTTTGTTTGTAATCATAGATAAATAAGAAGTGTATGTTATGAAAACACATCAGGTGTTTTAACGATTATTGGTCATGTTTTTGAATGACTAAGTTTTCACATGTTATCTTGTAGCTTCATCCCTGTGAGGTTTCCTTTACATGTTTTGGTTGTATGCATCTATCCTTTGCATTCAATTGTATTTGTTACTTTCTTGTATAAGAGACAGCATAAAAGTGCCTGTGATTTCTTGTGTAAGGAGCTACATAGAACATTAATTATGATAAAGAATTTCAATGTTTATTGATCACCAGAATACTTTATGCATGTTTAATTCCATGATGACAATGCACATATGAGGTATGAAGCTTTTGGCGTTATCACATGAATCAATGGCTATAGAAAACGGATCATGATGATTGCTCGTTCACAGAAAAACCTTTGGAACTAAAGATTATGTTGCTTTCAACCTATGGGTACATTTTTGTATGTAGTTTTGCATATAAAACAATGATTGATAGGTGTGTATTTTGATCTAAAACGTATGCGCTTTGCATCTATGTCAATGAAAAAGCAAGCAAATTAGGGAAGTTTTGGTCTCACGTAATTGTGGAATATTTAGTTCCTTGGCGTTGTAACTTAGGCAGTATAGACAAGTATGAAACAAAGATGTTTTTATATGAAAAGTTCATCTGGCTACAAAATTCTCATTATTGTTGAATTTTCATGATTCCATTCTTTCACATGGATTTGGGAGCCATAATGTGGGATAACACTGATCAAATAAATTTTCTTTCACAAGTGACATCCTTATTAGAAGAAATGTTTACAAAGATTTTCCTTTACTGTTATTCAAAGATATACATCACATTGACGGATTGTTTGGTTTGAACTCAACAAGGAGCTCTACCTTATCTACTGATTTATTCTAAACAAGTTCTGTTGTGAGATTTGAAATACCACCCGTTGAAAATTATAAAAATATGAATGGACTCGCAAAAAAACAATTTTGAAAACTTTTAATGCAAATGGTTTGTGCATTGTTTTAATGAAATTCACAGTATTTCGAATAAGAAGTTTCTCAAAAACAATAACGCATTAACCATTCTAATGATGAATTAGAGTTAAACTAAGAGCTTTTATGCTCTTGTTGACATGTGTTTAATGTTGTTTGTTGTACAAGAAGCTTTCATGCAAGAGACCCCTTGTGGGAGTGATGTGCTTAAGGTTGGTCAGTGGTTGGGGGAGGGGTAGGAAGAGGGGTAGAAAGTGTATGCAGAGAGTGTAAGTGGAGGTGTAAGACTAAGTTTATGGACAATGTGTACTAGCGTGCACTTTTTTATGCTGGTGTGAGTGATCTGAAGTAGGTTGGTTGGTGAATTATCTCTTATACAAGTGCAGGGGAGGGTAGAAATTGTACGTGGGGAGTGCAAGTGGAGGCGTACAGATTTATGTATGGATTGTGTGTACTAACATGCACTCCTCCATGTTAATGTGAGTGATGTGAATAATGTAGGTTGGTGGTTAATCTTTTGTGAAGTGGGGGAGGATAAAAAGTGGATAAGGGGGTTGCAAGTGGAGGTGTACAAATATGTTTATGGGCTGTGTGTTTTAATGTACACTTTTTATTGTGATGTGAATGATGTGAATCAGGTAGGTTGGAGTTTAATCTCTTGTGGATGAGTGGGGGGAGGAAGGGTTATATGTGCATGTGGGGATTGCTAGTGGAGGTGTACAACTATGTGTATGGAATGTGTGTACCAATGTGCATTTTTCTATGTTCATGTGAGTGATGTAAATCAGGTTGGTTGGTGGTTCATTTCTTGTTGTGGAATGGGGTGAGGGAGGGTAGAAAATCAATGTGGGGAGTGTAGATGGAGTTTTGTGGATATCTTTATGGGCTGTGTATACCAATGTGAACTTCTGTATGTTGGTGTGAGTTATGTGAATCAGGTTGGTTGGTGGTTATCTTTTGACAAGATTGGGGGGAGAGGAGGGTACAAAGTGTATGTGGAGAGTGCAAGTTGAGGTGTTCCGATATGTGTATAGACTATGTGCAATTATGTGCCCTTTCGTACGTTGGAATGAGTGATGAAAATCAGGTTGTTTGGTGGCTAATCTCTTGTGGAGGAGGGGGACTGCAAAGTGTATGTGGGAAGTGTAAGTGGATGTGTATGGACTGTGTGTGCTAATGTGCACTTTATTATGTTGGTATGATGAACATTGGTTGGCGATGATTGGTAGAGGGGGGGGGACGGGGGTGGTAGAAGTGTTTATGGAGAATGTAGATGGGTGTGTATGGCTAAGCATGTGCATTGAATGTAGCGTTGTCCACTTTAATGTTTTTTCTTGGGTTATGTGTTTGCACTTGGATGGTGGTCATATGCGGGAAGAGGTGGGGGAGGTGGGGGAGAGAAGGTAAAAGACATGCATGTGGCAAGTGTTTGTAGAGTTGTATGATCAGATGAGTATGGTGGGTGTGTGTGTGAATGCGCATTAGTGTATGCTGGGTTTGGTGATGCTTCACTTGATATGTAGGAGAGTGATTTGGGATGGGGGGTGCGGAATGTGTGAATAGGAGGTGGATGTGGTGGCTTTTTGTCAGTTGTGTTGCGTGTATGTGAATATATGCACTTGTATGGATGAGTTATGAGGATCATGTTACTCTCTACATAATGTGGCTGAGGTTGGTGAACAAAATTAGAACAAGAAGAGGACGGATAAGGAATCATGTTTGCTGAATTAAAACAACATGTTTTGGCTCAATGGTAGTAACTTATAAAAGTATGTTTGTGAGAGGAATCATAGATCATTCATGGAGATAACAAAATGGATATTGTTGGAACACATGTTGTACCCTTTCAAACAAACATGCTCAAACATGAATTCTTAAGAAACTCGTGTTTTCTCTGTTATCACCTTCCACGCACACGGGAAGGTACATTTCTTATTCAGTTGTTTAATTGTTGTATGAAATTTCTATGGAAGCCTGAAATTGAAACCTCCCGAAGGTCATGCTTCTCCCACGGGATGGAAGTTGAAATGATGTGTGTCTCCTCATCTTGGTCCCTCTATATTTGGATGGAGCAACAATGGCATCCTCTATATTGAGGGCCGATGCATAAAAGGATGTAGATTCTACGATCTAAAAAAGAGTTCCTGTCACTTTGTAACGTAAAACGTGGAAACATATGGCTTTTTGACATGAATACCATTCATCCACCATCAATAATGTTGTTGATCTTGGGGATGTGGGCTTGCCTTACCATTTTTTCATCACAAGATTAGAAGATACCAAAAATCATCTATTCTCAAGAAAATTGCTTGGCATGTGTGCACTTAATGCACAACTATATGGGTTACCATTCTTTGGTTTCTATGAAGATGTCTTGTGTATGTACTCTTGAAACTTGAAAGATTCTGTTACGACAGTAATTGTAAAAGACAAACAAGTGTATCAGATGAATGTTTTCAACTTTTTAAAAGAGGATACATCCACATGCAGTTACCTAACTTCATTTCCAAATATTTATCAAACATGACTTGTTTACGATCTAGGATGAGAAGCAAGATGAACTGAAAGTTTTCCTTGTTTCTGTATAAAACAATTTGGGTTCATCACCTCTAATACCAAGGTGTTCATGCTCTCCATTTTCGGTTCAAGAGCTTAATTGAAGTTGATCTTGCACCACTTGTCATTGTCTTGTTTGATGTGGAAATCGTTGTTTGGTTATAAGTTGAACAAAAAAAACAAGATTATAATCTACACAACAAGATTGAATCAAACCTCTATGTATAGCTTAGGTGAACGTTTCAATGAACAAATGATCGAAGGGTAGTGGAGTGTTGAATGCTAAGATTGTCCACCAACATGTAGTAAGTGTTGTACTCAATTATCTTCAAGACCTCTTTAACAAACTCTTTCATCTTTAGGCATTGGTGTCTTCCATGTGAATGTGGAAAACTTATCATGCTGCAAATGTATTTGTAGTAAAAAAATTTGGAAAGCTTCTTGTTTGCAAAAATCTTGCCGATGTAGTGGAGTATCATTGTGAGTGACTCAAATTGACCATCTCAAAGAATGGGAATGGGTATTTGTAGCATGTCCACATTGAATGTAGAGCATCTATGAAAACATGTAAAGGGGACACTAGGCAGAGCATTCCATGGCATACTACGATGTTTGGGTACTTAGTTTATGCATCTTGCCGTACCAGACGTATGCAAGTCAACCTTTGGGTAGTACAACTTGCATTTTAGTCTCTTTGGCATTGAATCTACGTCAAAATCAAGCTCTTTTACCATTGTTTCCTAAATATTCCTTTGTGTGGGTTATCTTGAAATGAATTTGGTTATAAGCTCCTTGTTGATGATGTCCTTTTCCAATTCTAACATGTTCTCACTTGCCAAATATCCAAACCATTTGATTTTGTGAAGAATATTTTCCCGTAGACCTATCCCCAAGTGACAAACATACAAATGTTGTATCAAGTACCAATGTAGGAGCCAGTGCATTGCCTTCACATTTTTTGCACCACCAATTGACTTGACTGAGAAAGCATTTTTCTTACTCCGAGCTCGACGCTACACATACCATTATCATTCAACTTGTTCTTGCATTTCCCTTGTTCTTTCTTGTATGCCCAACCTTGATTATGGTTGGCCAGCTGCACAAAACCCGGTCCCACAAATTGGTCTTTCATCATGGAGAAGAGAGTTCAACAATGGACCGTTGTATTGTATGGTAGATTAGTGGAAGCACATCTTGCTCTATAGAGTTTGACATTTCCATCTATTGACAACGCTCTGTAGGAGATGTGGATATGAAATGTGGCATTTCCGGACATGTGCCTTCTGTACAAGAATGCTCCCAATCTATGGTGTGATATTGAAAACAAATGTGGTTAGTAAGCTTGTTGGAATAAGCTTCCTCTTTTATAAAGGTAATGTTTAGAGAGCAAGTTGATTTCAAATGGTTTCAAAATGCTTCATCCTTTCCATGAGACCCTACATCTTGTGGGGATCTTGTTATGTGATATGGAAGAGGATGTAATTCTTGGAAATATTACTACATTATGCAAATGCACATGTCTTTACATCACTACATTCATGTTATGCAATATGCTTCAACTGGCATAGGTAACATGCATCCCTAAAAAACATGGACATCATTTTTCTCTATCAAACGTATTATTTCATGGGAACTCACTATCTTTGCATGTGTCCTCTTTCAACGCATGTCAAGTGACTCCAGGGTGGTATGGCAAATCTGTGGGGCGAATTCCAATAGACACCATGTAATGACGCCTTCCTAGAATCTTTGGTGGTTCATGGTTGGTTGGTCTAGGTGCCTGTTGCCTTCATTGTTTAAAAGGGCATTGATTTCATGGTCATGTATAGCGTTGAAGGGATTTCTCTTCCATTGAAAGGATGTTCGAGCAAAGTTTCTGCTAGAATGGGGTGTGACAAGTAATCACCTATTACGGTATATTAAGCTTATCATGTAATGGACCATCATTGTTGGTTATAACTCATTCTCTAATGGCATGTTATTTTTTGGAATTGATCGTATGGTTTTCTCGTGTTGTCTGGAAAAAAATCATCCCAATTCCTTGAATATGGTTATCTCGTGTCGTCTAGTTGTTTGATCTGTGACGGCTGGTATGAGATGTCATAGTTTGGGCAGATCTTGATGTGCATGTTTCGCCATGTGATGGCAATACTTGCGGAAATGAATAGGAGCTAACGTTTCTCTCGACTTTCCTTCACTCTCTTATTTGTGGGTTGCGTCTTCTAAACAACACTCATATGTATCTATGTGTGGGCATGCATCAACTTTATGCTTTGAAGCTTTTAACACTAAATAAATGTTGCATGACTTGATCTTTGAACTTTCATCCCTCTAAATCCAAGTCTCTTTTGTGCAAAGCAATGGTCATGATCCTCTTGCCATATTGAAGTGTGTCTCTTCCGTTTGCTTCAACGAGGTTGTTTAGCATGTCAACATTGATCGATGGGAAATCTGATTTCATCTTAGATATCAATGAAAGGAACACAAATTGCAAATCCTTGGGAAGAATTGAAGGACAATGATGTTTCTTTGTCTCATTATTGACCATGTTGATACCCGTTCCATAGCCTCATGGTTGGCTGTTGCTCTTGTTTTGTGGATCGTTCTATACCACGCCTACAGGCATACACAAACCAAGTTTTAGATGTGTTTCATGCCTGACTAGTGTTAATTTCCACTTTGGTGGTGTAGGTTGTGCTTTTGTATAACCTAGGAGCACACATTATGATGTTCGTGATCTTTTGTCTTGTCCGTTTTGGGGGAAGCATTGGGTTTTATTGTCTTTGTCATGATTTGAGACACGTGTGGGAGAATCTGTTATTTGCCGCTGGTGAAATATGCATGCTTCATGTGACCTTCGCAATTTGAAGGCCATATGAAGCGATGCAAAGTTTGCACAGCTTCATTCAATGAAGTGGCAATGCGTACTTAAGCAAGCATCACCGCCTTATTCTATGTATCGGTTCAACACGTAGTAAAGCGTGTGCTACAACTCACATGTGTAAGTGGTAGAGGTTACATGGGACTCAATTCAGTGCTGTAGATCAAGGGATGGGGTATTCTTTCTTTCATATTTTTGTAAACATTTTGATCCAAAAACGTGAGCTAAAAGCATGTTAAACAGGGTTGGTATGTGTGGTTTGATTTTCATGGGTTGAAAATGTACTTCAAACTATTTTCTTTTACCGCCACACCGAGAACAGTAGTATTACTAGCAACTGACATTGGGAAATTGATTAAGGGCACATGGAGGATTCATGGCGGTGATTTGAAGGAGAAAAGGGTCAAAGATTTTATGGAAATTACAAAACATTTTTGTGATAGTTTCAAGCTAGAAAGGGTGGAAGGCAGCCAACTTTGACGGTGTTGCTACTTTTCAAAGTGAAACACATGGCCAGACTTTGTACCCTGCATGTCGGCTCATCTGCGTGGATAATCTATGTTGTCACTTTTGGTGTCCTCCCATGCCATTTTAACCTTTTGTTTATGTCCCTGAGCCCTTCATGATTTCCTGCTCACATCGTGGAAGGTGGTCATCAGATCAGGTTGTGTCAGTAATTGCTGGGCTTGTAGGCTCTCTACTCTTATTCCTTTTTGCTGTCCCTCTCCCCATTTATGTTCAGGTACATTTCCTTGCGACAGCCGCTATCTTCATTGCGGCACCTACTGATCTCCTCCTAGCACTAGCCCGGATCCTTACACCAGCTCCACGCTTCTTGACAATAGTTGCTTGGCCACCAAAGAGTTGTTTAGCTCCTCCCAACAGCTTCTCACTCGTTGCCGCCACCTTCTTGGCTATTAACATGAGGTATTTGGAAAGTGGCAAGAGCTATTGATAGCCTTCTATTTTACCGTCTCAGGTCCTTCTTGACTGGATCGTAACATGATTTTTTGGTATGGTTGAGGTAGTCGTTGGCCTATTGTTAGGCTAAGTGTTCCTGTTCTCAAAGAAAGCCTTTGGGCTATGTGTTCCCGTTTCCTGTTTCCTATCCTTGGCGATTGGACTTCTTGTTCCTATTTCTTGTTTCCTGTCCTTGTGGCCGGTAGCTAGGCTACTTCTTCGTGTTCCTCTTTCCTATTTTATGTCACCTGTTTGATACTTTTCTTTCCCCTTATTTATTGGTTTTATTCACATCATGAGCGATGCATTGTCCCTAATATCTGATGAAATCTGATTGGCGATGATTCCCTTGTCACTTTGAGCCTTGAAGAGCCGTCTGATTGTTTTTCCTTGTTTTAAAGGACTTGGATGCCCACGCAATACCAATGGTTTTTTCCCCCAAGAATGAGTATGGGTAAACTGACCAATAAAAGCAGTGGGATCTTCCTTGTTATAAAAAAGGAGGCTTGTAGAGGTAATGAGTTACAAAACAAACCATCACGTAGATATTGAAGTTGTGTTTGGTAACAACTCACAAATCATCTAGCTGCTCTCAAAGGTTNTGTGTGTGTGTGTGTATGTGTGTGTGTGTGTGTGTGTGTGTGTGTTTGTTTGTTTGTGAGAAGCCACTTATGAGAAGATGCACGAGAATGCTGTCTGGACAAATGGCTATGTGTTTGTATGCACGGATGAGATGTACTCTTGTGTATTTTGGCTGATCTCTTACAAGGTGTGTTTGCATTATCTTCTAGTAGTAGTAATTTGGTTTCATTCATCTTGACGGTGCCGTTTGAAGGCTTCATTGTTGCCATTGGGGTTCTTGCACGTTGAAGTGGTTCTTGGAACGATATCTGTGAGGGAATTTGATGAAAGACAACACGTGGATTTAGTTTTAATGATTTTTGTTAGTGCTTAATGCTGGACAAGCTGGTTTTGAGCGAAGTGTTTTGAATTGTGTTGTTGTCTTGGGTGTGCCAAGTGTGTTTGATGTAGTTTTTTGCATTTTTCATGCTCAACTGCTTTGAGTTGACGTCAACACTTTCAATTTCATGTTTCCTCTTACCCATTTGTGTTTCACATGATCCTTGGGGGAGGGGAACGGATCAAAAAGAGCTTCTCTGCCTAGCTGATGGTGTAGACTAGAACCAAGAGACTGTTTTCGCAAATTTTGAGGATGTTGTGGAAGGTACACATGTTGTGTTCACTAATGTGATGCAACCTGTGGAATTCGTCATGTGGCGTCTTTTCGACCATATGGATAGAGTATGAAATCAGTTTTGAATCATCGTCCCCTTCTTTTCCTTTGAAGATGAAGGTGCATGTCACCATTTTGGAGATGGGCGGTGGGAAAATGGAGGATAGGGGGAGGAGGGCTCTCATCTTTGTCAAATTCGTATGAGTACGTTACTTTCAGGTTGAGTTCCATCATCTACTAATTTTGCAGCTTTCTTAGCCCAATCCCTGATGAGAAATTGTGTTCAGAATCAAGAGATGATTGAGAAATATTTTTTTTCTTAATATGGTGGTCTGCTACATATAACAATGTCAAAATTCTAGAGGAACATTTTCACCATGATGTTGTGTTGTCTGTGTATCCAAATGATGAGAATGACGTAGAGTGTTCAAATTTTTATTTCCTATAGTGAGTTGAATGAAATGCTTTGTGAATTGCCGCCTTGTTTGCTTTTTCGTTTTCCCCACTTCTTTTCTCTCCATTTAGCTTCTTAAACATCTCTTGTGCATGTATGGTATTCGTCATTCTGTTGTGGAGAAAAATGTTTTGTAAATAAAAACTGTATATGTCTCATGTAGCGAGGGGGAGCTTGAGAAGGACGACCTTGTGAAGCGACTAAGAGATTGTTTCGAATTCATAAGTATGAATCCTAGTGTTTTTTCAAAGGGTGCGTTTAATGTACTTTAGCTTTCAGCTTCTTGATGGAACTATTGGTAGAACTACGTGTTTTCTTATGCTCTTTGTAAGTTGTTTTGGGAAGATGGATGGAATTGTAGCAAATGTTATCTTGGTGCTGCATTTGTTTGACGTTTCTATGATACCTGAGACCAAACAAGAGTTTCATTGGGGTCTTAACCCTCAGGTCAGTTGTTCTTCTTTGACAGTGATCCCAGAACAGATATTGATGAGGGTAGTGCTTGTGGTCAAGTAATTCATCTATTTGAAAATGATTACGGTGTAGCACGATACTATTGGAATAGATAGGATTTGCCCTCTGATTTTCTTCTTCATATACCTGACATGCTTTGTACTCTCAGGCTAGTTTTGGGACATGTTTGACAATTTGCATGCCGTTTGCAGGCTCTCCATGAGCGCCTCGCTCATGGGGATGAACGAGTGGGGCCCTTAAGGCACAATCCTGTTTAGGTGACTCAGACCCCATTTGTCATTTCTCCTGTGCTATTGCAAAGCTAGGCATGTAGACTATCATTGCTTCTCTAGCACTTGTGTTATGACAACACCTATGGGGATGGATGTGTGTGTGTGTGTCTGTGTGTGTGTGTGTGTGTGTGTGTGTGTGTGTGTGTGTGTGTATGAGTGAGCATCTGCACTTCATGACTGAAACTGTCACCCACAAGTGAATGATAGGATCTCTAGACAAGAGAAGGTTTTTGTTGTAGTTTTCACATGGTATTAGAGCAAGGTTAAAGGTGTAAAGGGTAGTGGTGCGGTGTTGGTGTGGTGTTCGTCACAAAAACGGTTTTTGACTTTTTGTTAAAAACACTTTTTTTGTCAGTTTCAATTGAGATTTTTTGTCAACGAATGGTAAAAGGTGTTGAAACGACTCCATTGCAACAAACGACACTCAGTTTTTTTACGTGTATAGGCTAAGGCAAACGTTTTAGAGGTTCACACATTTTTGGTTTATCGGTCAGATCTGTTCATGGGTTATCTCCCTCAGGTGTGCTTAGTTTTTCCTCCTACTTTGGACGGAAATGAAGTCATAAAGGTGGGACTAAGTAAGTCCCTACTTTTAGACGTCAATTTTGTGATGTTTTGATTCTTGTAGGCTGCTTTTGTTTGTCCATGGCATCGTTTTCTACGTTTTCCATCTAAGTGTCAATCGCTTTCGTGTTTTCGTAGTTAGACGTAGAATCGCGAACAAGAAAGTTCGTAGAAAGAGCGGCTTGAGTAAGTAGTTTAAAAAGGACAGTTAAGATGTGTGCTCAATACAGTTTAAAGCACACAGGAAAACGTTCCCAAGACAAGCAAACATTGAGACAAAAAAAGAAGAAAAAAGGGCAAGGAGAGCGAGGGAAAGAGTGAGCAAGAGAGTGAGCGAGAGAGCGAACAAAGTGAGCGAGCAAGGAGTGAAGAGTTCAAAGAGCAAGTGGAGAAAAAAAAGGGTAGCTTGCCAACGAGGCAAGGGGAGGGGCTAAGCGGCCCTTAAGCGTTTTATTCTAGCAAGAGTTGAGCTCAAACTACAAGTTTTGCCTGTTTTAGACAAGACCGCAACCTTGATATAACTAGATTCAAAGAGTGAGCGATACCGAAGTCAGAGCGCAGAAAAAAAAGGAGGAGAAGGTTGTTGTGTGCAGATAGTGAAGCGATTATGAGAGAAATGGGGCAAAGGTCAATGGAAGAGATTGCATTTAGAGCTTTTTTGTGGTAGGCAGTGGGTATTGCATCCCTTCTCAGATCAGTGTCAAACACTCAACATAGTGTTCCATAAAAAAACTCACCACGGTCACATTTTGTACGCGTCGGAAGACAAACCCACATAGGACACACTATAGTTAGCACAGAATGGGCATCACAAGGGCTAGTTTAGATTATCGATAGAGGCGCGCCACACCACATGTGCTCAGCTAGGAGTTCTTTTAAAACAGTGTATGCTCCGACTATCCTATCTGGTGTGCAAACAACTTTAGGTGTATCTATTCCAGTAAAAGGGGTTGGGAAAGTTCACGTTCACGGTAAAAAAAGTGAGGTCTGCCTGACTGGGATCTTGTATGTCCTACGACTGAGGATCAACTTACTATCCGGATCAAGGTTAGATTTAGAGGGAGGATTCACTATCATACAAAGGAACAACTGGTGCAGCATACGTTGAGGCCGTACGGAGATTTTGGGGGGCACACTTGTTGGTGACTTGTACAGTGTACCGCTTCAATCAATGACAGCTCATCTACATGCACGTACCTACCTCTCAGCAGGGCTCGATGCCAGCACTTTACAGATATTCTATCAGCGCTTGGCCCACATTCGACCATCTTCCCTTCGAGACCTCACTCAAGCACGTCCAACCGATGGCCTCGATCTTGAGATGATCCCAAAGGAGAGGAGATCACATCCATGTTTTTTTCCTGAGAAAGTGGCAAAATGACACAGCAACCGTTTCCCCATCATGATCACAGATCCACGACCCCCTTGCAGCTAGTTCATATCGACACTTGGAATCCATGCCATTAGTGCCCAATATTTGAAGTAGAAGGTGCAAGATGCGTGTTGTGTTTGATCGATGACTACACACAGATGACATGGTGTTTCCCCGTAAAAGAGAAGGGGCATGTAGCAGTTGCAATTTGTAATTGGCTACCTCGCGCACAACGTGAATGCAGACAACCATTGTGTATTCTTTGTAGAGATCGAGGAGGGGAGTTTAAAAGTCGAGAGCTTGAGGATTTCTTGATGAGTTAAGGTATTCAACATCAGATGCCAGCTCCAGACACATCGTAGCGGAATGGAGTTGTAGAAAGTTGGCACCGTACCCTAAATGAAGCAATTCGAACCATCATGATTGCAACAGGGGTTCCAAAGAGTTTGTGGGCTGAGGTAGTAAATTATGTTGTTTGGGTATGAAAACGCATCCCACACAGACACTTACAGTTGACTGTTACTCCATGGCAGTTGTGGCACAATGAGAAAGCTCAATTAACATTGTCACGAGTATGGGACAGTATCGTATGCTACTTGCGTTCTCCAGATGATAGGACTGAAAAGCTACAAGGACAAGGATGGCGGGGCATCTTCATGGGGCCAAGTATAATATCAAAGGCATGGCAATGTTATGACCTTGAGACCCGACAAATAGTTGAGTTACGTCATATGTAGTTGTATGAGCATTGGTTTACATTGTACTATTACACAACAAAGCAACGAGGTGTCCTCTAGCACACACATCCAGTCAGATGTGCTCGACCTTCATCTGCTCCACTGACTCCACCACTAGGCATTTGTGACACGCCAGTAATGCCAGTTTCCTCTATCTTTGTCAATCCAGTACATAACACCATCCCACATTCTCATCAACCTTCATCCGTAGACGTCATACCTCGGATAAGAAAACATACCAGAACCCAAGCATCACCATTAGCACCATCAGCACCATTGGCACCCTATGCGCTCTCAACACCATCAGCACCATTAGCACCATCAGCATCATCACCATCCTCAGCTCCACCTTCACCCCCAACCTCTATCCACTCAACCCCATCAGCAATAGGACCCTCTCCTTTTTCCTTCACACTCGTACCAAGTGATGCAGGACTATTGGGACCATTTATGTGATTGATGTTAGAACATGAACAGAAGGCAAGGGAATCTGTGCTTGCTGGGAGACTTGGCACTTAGGGGGAGGAGTACTAGAGGGGAAGCAGACTCAGAGTAGTGGACAAGAATTCGTACAAGGGCATGTGCAACGCTGTCAACAATGCACCCAACCTTCTACCAACATCAGGGGTTACAATGAGTTGGCGAGAGGGGACTGAGGGTTCATTGAGCAGTTTGGGTCATATAGTATCATTGTTTGCTCCTCAGATGTATAGGGAGGCAATGACATATCCAGATGCATACTTATGGAAATAGGCCTTTCAAGAGGAGTTGAATGAGAGTCACGCATTTGATACGTGGGAGAAGGTAGACTTGCCACGCGGACAGAAAGCAGTCGGGGTGAAGTGGGTGTTCGTAATCAAATATCACGATGACGGCACTATTGACTGATACAAGGTATGTCTTATAGCAAAAGGATATTCTCAGGTTCTAGGCACTGACTTTGGGGATTCTTTTGCGCACGTGGGCAAGTACTCAAGTGGTTGTGGTTTGTTTGTAGTAGCAGCACAATTTGACTGGGAGATACATTAGATGGACGTGAAGAATGCTTTTATTCATGGAAAGATACAAGAGGAGATGTTCATGGTATAGCTCGAAGGAGTGGACGATGACAGTGGCGGGGTTTATCGGCTCAAACGAGCATTGTATGGTATTAAACAGTCTCCATGGTGTTGGAAAGAGGAGTTAGCAGCTGGCCTGGTGGATGGAGGTTTTGTGAGGAGCAATGCAGGCCATTCACTTTTTATTCGAGGAGAAGGGAGATCGTTAGTAGCAATTCTTCTTAATTTTGATGATCTTCTTATCTGCTCTTCGTCCATCACAAAGGTCTCTCGGACAAAGGAGCTACTGAAAAAGCAGCAAAAAATAAAGGAATCAGGGGAGGTTGGAATGTTTCTAGGGATGGAGGTCTAGCAAAACAGACACGAAGGGTGGATTGAGATTGGTCAACAACGCTGCGTAAAGAGTTTGGCCACAAAGTGTACTACTATCCTGGAGGTGTGCAATCAGTGGTAACTCCCATCACACCAGAGGGAATGAAGGAGATCGCTGATGCAACCAATGTCACTCTTGGCAATGAGGTTGGCACCCACCTATACCAATGAATAGTGGGAAGCTTGATGTATGCATTTGTCAGAACTCGTCCAGACATCACATATGCGGTAAGCCTTCTCTCACTGTTCAGTAGCTCCCCTTGAAATCTTCACATGAGGGCCTTGGTTTGTGTCCTTTTGGACACTATGGACACAGCAACTGTCGTTCTTTGATATCACAATACACCCGATGGTCTTCAACTGGTTGGGTTTAGTGACATCAACTATGTAGCGGATGTGGCAGGATCACATAACAGGACGGGGTATATCTTCAACATTGGAGGGGGAGCAGTCTCCTGGTGAAGCGGCAAGCAAGAATGCATCACCACAAGTTCAACAAAAGCAGAGTATGTGGCACTGAGTGAAGCTACAAAGGAGGCAACATGGTGGCACATCTTATTGCATGACCTACACATTCACAGTTTGCAGGTACCCCTCATGTGTGACAACCTAAGCGCGCTTAAGATCACTGAAAACTTGGTACATCATTGCCGTACCAAACACATCCGTGTCGCACATCACTATGTGCGAGATGCGCTACACATGGGGAGTGTCTCCATTCATGGTGTCCGCTCTCTTCATCTGTGTGCAAACTTCTTGACTAAGGGCTTATTTGCGCCCTTGATCTATTCTCATGCACAGGCTACAGGCATTGTGTGGCTTGGACTCTGAAAAACAGCGTGCAAGGGGGAGTGTTAGAATAGATAGGATTTGCCCCATATTTTTCATCTTGTTCATATGCCTGATATACTTTGTGCTCTCAAGCTAGTTTTGGGACATGCTTGACAGTTTTCATGCCGTTTGCAGGTTCCCCATAAGCGCCTCGCTCATGGGGATGACGGATTGTGGCCCTTAAGGCGCACTCCCACTTAGGTGACTCTGACCCCATTTGTCATTTCTCCTCTACTCGTGCAAAGCTAGGCAAGAAGACTATCCTTGCTTCTTTAGAAATTGTGTTGTGACAGCATCTGTGTTGTTGGTAATGTGTGTGTGTGTGTGTGTGTTTGTGTGTGCAGACAACATCTGCACTTCATGACGGAAACTGTTACCCACTGGTGAATGCTAGGATCTATACACACGAGAAGGTGTTCGTTGTAGTTTTCATAGATAATACTTCCCATCAAGCAACATGGGTGAGGCTGGCTAAAAATCCGATGGTGATGAAGGATGTTGACGGTGATGTGATGCAAGGATACATTGTATTCCTAATTAATCTCTTTTTCCTAGATGGGTGGGTGTCCTTATGATATCAATTGTGCTTGATTATGTGTTTTGCATCTCATGTCACACATTGGGCTGTGGTGTAGGACTGTTTTGAGTATGTAATAAACCACATGAAGGATTACAATGTCATCTATTTCCTTGATTGGACACCGGCGCATCGTTGAGAGCAAAGGTAGTGGCAAAATCTTTGTGTGAACAAGATGTTGGAGTGGGTCTCGTTTGAATAGATTATTTTGACGGGTAAGTCTATTGTGTCAAGTTGGTTTGCCATCTGTTGATTAGATGGTTTCAACCATGATGATGTTTGGATGGCAAGTATTTGCAAAGATATTCTTTTTCTTTGCACTTTTGTTGTTACAAGGACAAAAAATTTCACATGCTAGTTAGTTACTCTTTTCAACAGCAACCACTGATGTCAAGTTAATCTATGTTGATGAGGAGTTGTTGTAAGTGTTGTATTGGTGCCATAGCGTACTCTTGTCCACATTCAGTATAGAATTGTGAGCATTTTATGGTAAATAGATGTGCATTGTTTGATTTTTATTTTATTAGTTTAAATGCAGGTGTCTGGATACCCGTGAGGAACAACTTGAGGAAAAGTTTTATCACTTCAGTGCCATTCAGTCTGTGTTCATTTGCGTAAGAGGGTTTTGATTGTTTCTCCATGTTTGGTGTAACTCTTTCAATACTGTAGATGTTTTTTGTTGCTGAATGGGTCTTACATGGAGTTGTTTGCATTAGAAGGATGGTCAAGAGGAAGAGGATGTCAATGATCAGGAGGATGTATCGGTTGGCTGTGGTTGTCATGCCTTGAATAATGTTGTGCAGTCTGCAAAGGTTGTTGGAGTGGTTCCTTCTTCTTCTTGCGGTCTGAGTGGAAGACAATATGCCTCTACAACAGGAGTAAATGTTGTATTTTGAGGTGTACAGAGAGGGTGTGGAAACAACCAAAATGGGAAGACGGGGAGAATAGGAGGGAAGAAGAGCATTGGTGGTGGTGACGCTATAGGTTTTATTTAGACACTTTGCACCGACTTGACATCACAACATCGGTCCAATTCATTTCCTCTTGCTTCTAGTGATGGGTCAAAGCATACATAGCGCACTATTGCAAAAACATTACTATGTGTTATGCGCATAAGGATGGGCCCTATAATTGATTCTCACGGCATGATGCAGATAAGTGACAATTGATGTTTCTTTTCCTTTTTGTGGGGGACAGGCGTGGCCGATCTTGTCCTTCATTCATTATTGTGGTAACCAATAATGTTCTTAAATTTCCTTAATGGAATCCCCTTGGGTTGGAAAAATGGTTTTGGGAGTAGGGTCTTGACTATGTAGGCAGTGATGACCCTGATGTGAACAAAATATATAGCAAGGCAGCAGATGTTTCTATTTCTGTGTCACGATTGATAGAAGTTTTGGATCATAGTGGTATGTATTTTGTGTTAATTCCATTGTTTTCTCCATCTTCCCTCCCCCATCGTACATCTCCCACCCCCCCACCACCCTCAATGATATGTCTCTAGTTTTTTATTGGCTACATTGTCCTTCTAATGTGTAAAGTCTCCATGTGCGGTAAAAAAGCTGTCTTTCCATTTTGTTTGTAGCATACAAATAATTTTTTTGTGTGGGCACGTTCTATGTGCTGGTTGCTTTGTTCGAAATGGTATGACCACAAGCCTGCGTTGAACAGGTGTCATCAACAATCTTGGTGAGTCTTATTGTGCATTTGTGAATTGCGTGTGTATCCAACTTCATAATAAATTTCATTAAGAGATTGTTTTTTTGCCTATCATCATTTCTCAAATGAGTAATGTTTACATTGGACATTGCACTTGGATGTGAAAATGTTGACAATTTTGAGGGTTGGAGGTTTACTGGCAATGCTTCATGCATTTGTTTGCTATTTTGTGAATGTGCAGGAATTGAGTGCCAGGACGCTTCAGGCATCAAACGTTCTGTAACCAACATGCTCCATAATCTTGGTAAGGGCATTTTAATCCCCTTGGGAGGGGGGAGGGGGGCAATCATTCAAAGTCTGTTTGTGCATTCATAATGCTTTTGCATATGCTACTTTGGGATTGGTTTGATTGATATCGTTCCCTTCGTCATTTAGAAATCTGTCAAAATTTTGATACAATAGGTGTTGCCCTTGTTGTCCTTCCTCCTCTTGTTTATCTAGGTCTTTGGTTCTTTGCATGATTGTATAGTTGTGTCAATTCATGCACGTTTTACAATGACACATTTTTTCACACTTTCTTGTTGCTTTTTCTTTGCATGGTGTCTTGTGGACAACGCAAATGCTAATGGGGTTTGTGCTTCTATTTCAAAGCATTGAGTGGCTTAACTCTTTGGTGCATTGTACTTGATCTTTAAGGAGTCTTTGCGGCCAATGAAGTGGTTGGGAGGGGGGGCTATCACATGCATTTTGGGCTTTGTGTGTGCTCGTATTATGATTTGTGTATTGTCCAACTACAGAATGGTATTCCCTTTGACATTGAGAGCTTTGAGCTGTTTTGTACGCAACATGGGTTCTTATTGATCGTTTTCTGTCATATTGATTGTCACAATCATTGACGATGTGCATGGGGAGCCTTGTACGCGGTTCAAGATTTAACTTCATTGATGAAAGTTAAGTTGAATTATCTCTTACGCGTGCTAGCTATGTAGTTATCCAAGGGTATACCTGTTTGGACATTGTCGATGTAATCAACATGGGTAGTAAAGCACAGAAAAATTCTTTGTATATTGTTGGGGTGAAGTGTGCACAACTTACGTCACAAGGAAATTTGTGACAAGGAGAGTGATCATGTGTGGTTTTTTTGAAAATATGTTGAGAGGTGAATCTAGTTTGAATCCATGTGTCAATGCATGAAAAAAGAATCCATTCGCTACAATTCTCATAATGAAGTTGTACGTTTGTATGAATATTTACCTCCAATGAAACATGTGACTTGTTTTGCGGATGCATGATGTTTATGGTGGTATCATGACTATGTTATGAAGAATTGGTTCTCATCCACGTGGGTGCTTAGGTGCGATACCTGTGTAAATGGTGTCTATAACTGAATGATCACATTTGATTTATGTGACACATTAATGCACCACATCATCAATGAAAGAAATCTTCATGTATAAAGTGCATTAGTGTGTAATAAAGTTTTCATTGCATGTTTTTGAAAGTGCACTCTCTCCTCCACTCTCTAGATACACTTCGCCCCATTTGCCACCCAATATTAGCTTGCATAGTGATGTGCAGTAGTGTAATAATTGTGATACATCCCATAAAGTTTTCAGTTCACTCCCTTGTGCACTCTCCACATGCACTCCCATACGTCCTCACCCCTCCTTGGATACGCTCCCCATCTCAATCGACACACATCATGCATACTAAAAGGGATGATGTATACACATTTGTATTTAAGGTTTCAATTCGTACATGATGTAATGTGAATTTGCCATCACTCTCATCTTGCATTCTCTTCTTCCCCCCCTCCCTCTTCTCACGTGTATGTGACGTACTTAGTGTACAAACGTACATACATGCTTTAATACAATCTCTCATGCACTTACCAGATGCACTCAATCCCCTCCCCTCCCCTACTCCCTCCCTTCTCTCCCTTCCCATGTTTTGTATGTCCTTTCTGCCAACTTCGGAATGAGCATTTGTTGTTGGGTTGTCTATGCGGGATAAAGTTACAAGGAAGTTGTTTAAGCATGTTAGGGAGTGTTCATGCACAAATTAAAGAGTTCAAATGAACTTTGTCATTATNAAGGTTCCTTAGAAGTTTCAAATGCATGGTATTGTTTTACGAGCATTGTTTTGCTAGTGGATGTATTTGGGTTTTGCTACTGGACTGGTCCTAAATGCCAATGACCTTAGAGTGAAAGGTTTTGACAAGAGTTTTCATGAAGATCACATTGTGATTGATTGATGGGGTTTGGATTTTGTTTTTACCATGTCGCCTATGAATGCCATTAAACAGATTATACTGTGTTTTGTTCCCATCAAAGACATTTATGGGTGTGGAAAACATTTCAAAACAAAATGGATGATTCAAATGAATTTAAGTGTCTTGAGTTCATTAGATAAGCAATTTTGGTTCTAATGGAAAGTCTTGGGTCGTCCAAATAGGTGGATATATGGTTGTACACATCCATAATGAAATAAGGGACTGAAAAAATATGGCTAGACACCATTACATTGCCTATTATTTTGAAAATGACGTTAAATCTTATGTTAAAAAGTAATCCCATGTATAACCTTTCTTGATTTTCTTAGAAAGGGGATGTTCTTTGCACAAACTAAACCTCATTTACATCAAAGAAAGATGTGAAAGGTGATTTAAGTTGGGGAAAAGTCAGAAAAAAGAAGAATATCTCTAGATGTGTAAGAAAATGAATGGGGAGAGAAAATCAAGGAGGTAAAAATGAAACATTGGAAGGCAAACATAAACTGGGATCGGGGGTTAGGTTTTAAGTAAGTTTATTGATGTTTTTTAGTTGTTTCCAAGAACCTTCAACATAAATATCACATTAATTCAATCATTGTCATCTCTTTATGGTCTTTGAGAAAATGTTGGCTTTAACTTAGAGGTAAAAATGTTTACATGAGATAATACCAAATGGGTTTATGGAGACATGCTCATTAAAAGGATCTGTTTTTCACTTGCATTTGTAAAGCAATGAATACTTTTTAACTGTCACATGTTGGTGACTATTATTAGGTTAAATGTTTACTAGAATATAATGTATTCCTTATCCTTATTCATTTATGTAGAAAACTATTAGGTCGAGTTTGTAGTAAGGATATGATGCAATATTCAGTTTAGAGATCAAAGCTGCAGATTGTTTCATATGATGATAGTAACTACAATTCCATCAATATCGTGGTACTTTAATCATCTATCATGCTTGATACAAATCTGGGTCATGTTAAGGAGTGATGGAAAGAAGGAATGTACTTTTTGGTGTGGTGGAGAAGACATGAAAAGAATTATTTTACATGTGTGTGGCAACCATGGGGTGTAAGGTGGTCCTTTCTACAGTCCCTTATGATTGCGTTGACATAATTGAAGCTAAGGCATGTGGTTTTTTCGGTTTTCACAATGGCATGAAGTTGAATGTCTCTTTTGGTTTTTTTTTGTGAGCCACGGAAGAAGGTTACAAGAACATAAACAATTTTAGCCTTTTATGAGCGTCCCCAACAGAGCACAATAATACCTTTTTTTTCATGGTTTAGTTCATTGTGCATAACTTCTACGTATTGATCCATTACACTCATATCATACAAAAATGAGAACATCCAAGCATAGTGAAAGCATCATTATTGCGTTTTGGGCTATCTCAAAAAAGAAATTTATAAAACACACAACTTAGGGAACACGTTATTCACAAAATCTCTTTTTAAAGCACACACGTGATGAGAATGAAGGAAACACATAACATGTTAAGAAACAAAGAAAGCATATAGAATCCTTCATATAGTCATTATTGAGTTCAAAATGTTGTAAGTTATACTCATTACCACATTGAAGGAGTGCATTCATAATGGTTAAGGCATATGTTACAGACTTTTATGACCGGATAAATCATTTTCCATGAGTTTGTCAATTCAAATTATCATTTGTTCCTCTATTTCTATAAATTAATGAGTTATAAGGAAATAAATGGTTGTCGTTGGTTGTTTATTGCTGGCTGACGATGTCTTTGCTTTGATTATGTCTTGAATTTATGGAGGCAATCCTAAGGATGTTTCTAATCATTGGTTATCTTTGTAGTGTTTGCAACATTTGTATGTTCAGCCACTAGTGAAATGCATATGTTTCCCTTATCGATTGTTCTAATCCAAAAGTGGCTACACATTGCAAAGAAGTACATTTGTATTTACTTATGATGATACCCATCATCATGCCTTTGCCAATGTGTACATTTATGATTGGACATATGCGATTTCATAATGTTATGTCCTAGCACCTCTTGTTTACACACCAAACATTCATTTGAATATTGAATTATAGTAAAAACATTTTTCTTGCTGAGTGTAACATAATAATGAAATACCATCTTCACATTTGTTGCCTCAGCTAAATCAAAGGAAGATCTGAAAAATTCCACAGTTATCCATTATAATCTTGTTGCTTATTGAAACAAATGCCAAGATTCCATTTTCATATGTCTAAAATATCGATACATCCATGAATTTTATTGAAAGGAATTTCATGAGATTTACGACTTTTACTTAAGATGACATGATGTGATCGTATTTCTCCTCTATTTTACATGAAGAAATGAAGGAATCAAAGACATCTAATATTCATTACGTGTGTGAGGGAGAAAATAAGAGGAAGTGATCATAGGTGAATGTGAAAGGAATGAAAGATGAAAGAATGGAGAGTAATTGGTTAAAACAATATTGATTGAGTCCATTGGGAATAAAGTGATGATTCATGATGCATATACCATTGATTTTGTAGTGAAAACAATAACAAAGAAGCATTTTTACGTTTTTTGCATCCATTTGATTTGAAACAATAACTTTGTGTATCTTACCTCAGTTTGTCAAAGGTGTGCTTGAATTCCTCCACGGTTGTATGTTTTGGAAGCACTTTCCAATAGTGCTTTGACATGTTCATGGTAATACCATTAACATGAATTTTGATTGATATTGTTGTTGATTGTACACATTAAGGGTTTTAATAAATAAAAGATGTCAAATTGAAAAGGGATTATGTAGATATGCGGAATTGCTAATACATTTTGGAAATTTGCAATCTACATGTAATGAAAAACACCCAAAAACGCATGAAACAGTGTTTCAGATACCCACAAGGAAGGAACCATGCAAGATCAAATTGTATATTAAGGAAAACACCATACCCTAGTGGCACATGAATTCGAGGAAAAAAATATTTTTGCAGTTGCAGGCTAAATTCGACCTTAAAATAATTTATTCTTTACACACATTTGCAACGAAATTGGTCAATGTGGTGCACGTGATTTTGTTGTGTTGGGTATTGTTTTTAGGGGTCTGGAACGACTTTCCGTACGTTATTCCAGGACTTCAACGGCTTGGTTGCACGAACGGCACATTTGAACGGTCATCCGTGCGCACACATGATTTCGTTACGTGCGACGCGACGTCCGCCAACGGACGTGCGAGTCTTCCTTAGCGTTGCACAGGACGCCTATAGCACTAGCCTTTTGCGCGCTGCCGACCATAGAAATTGAACCCAATTCTCCAAGCCCATGCACCAATCTATTTGGACTGAACACTAGGCGAACATCGTAGCAAACATGAGTCATCTGACGAGCTTTTTCTCTAAAGTTTCACGCGAAGAACACCAAGAGAATGTGGCCCGCACTCTTGCAGGCCCAAAGCCGGTCGCACGACCTTGTCGCGGCCCTGGACGTCTGCGTAAGAGTCCTGTCGTCCTTCCACCGTCCGTGACGCCATCGGTCTCCACATCCCCGTGGGGCAGTCTACCGAGGGCCGGTCTGCGGACACATCGATCCACGAGAAGCTCCCTCGCAAGCGACAGTGGGTTGTGCTGTCCGACGATTCCGACGGGGACCCCGACCCGGCCGACGAAGTGCTTCATGCCCCCGACGGTGACGCTGGACACGACGACGATGAAGACGCGCATGGTGCCCTCGTCGACCAAATTGATGCAACCGTCGTGGCTGTCATTACGGCCAAGGACCTCGTTGCACGTGAGGATGCCGAGAAGCAGATTGTGGCGGCCATCATGGCCGAGCTGGACGTTGAGGATGAAGACGACGCAGCCGGGTCCGAGCAAGATGTGGCCGAAGCGTCATCTGCCATGCCAATCGTGCATGACTTATCGTCGGCGTCGTCCTCAACTACAGGCAGCTCCAAGCAAGGGGCGTACATGGATTGGTTTGGTTTAGGCCATGTAAAAATCATCCATGCAGCCGTGCAGCGGCACAACGGGTCCATCCATCAGGCCATCAACTTTTTGAAGCGCACTTATCGCACTCTAAGCACCCCATCTGTCTACAACAAACTGGCATACAACACCGTTAAGGGGTGGTACGAACCATGCCTCCGAGTGCTGAAGCCACGGTATGCGTCCGCTCTGGTTGGGGGTGGGGATCAGTCGAAGGAAGTAGCGTCGCATAGCGCCCCGCGAGTCCCGGGATGCTGAGGGTGTAAATGATTCTTCGCCGACCATCCAGCACTGAAGGGGGAAGTGTTGCGGGCCTTAGAGGCCATGCGCGAGAGAGGCATTCCACTGAGCAGCGTGACCATGAAAGAAAAGGTGCATGCCATCATGAAAGAGCGCAGCGTGGAAGAGTTGTGTGGCCGACCAACTGCTGAGCTCTTCAGCCGTAGCTGGTGCCGCAAGTTTGTGAGCGCGGTGCTCAACTTGTCATGGCGGTGCGGCACCACCGCATCTCAGAAGCTGTCGAGTGATTGGGAGATGCGCGGGCTGGCCATGCACCGTTGGGCCGCGTTCTACATCGGGTTGCATAGGATCCCTCCGTACATGGTGGTCAATGCCGACCACACTGGCGTGCACCTCGTCCCTGCGCCTCGGTACACGTACGCACCAAAGGGCAGTGACGAGGTCAAAGTGTGCGGCAAGGAGGACAAGCGACAAGTCACGTGCCTCGTCGCATGCGCCGCCGACGGTGGCGTCCTACCGTTCCAGGTCATCTGGACCGGCAAAACAAGTGCATGTCACCCGCAGGGGGTGAACACTTCTACCGCGCTCAAGACATCCGAATGGCACTTCACCAACACCGCCAACCACTGGGCGAGTGTGGAGACCACTCAGCAGTGGTTCTGCATGGTGTTAGAGCCGTGTTTTGTGCAAAAGTGCGGAGAGTACAGCCTCGATCACACGGCCAACACGCTGCTCCTAGTGCTAGATGCATGGCGCCCACAGGCATCAGAATCTTTTCGCGCATGGGTACGTGAGAGGTTCCCCTGGGTGCAACTGCTGTACATCCCGGCGGGATGCACATCAAAACTGCAGCCATGCGACATCAGCTTGCAGAAACCGTTCAAAGGCGAAGTCTCCAAGGGCTACGCATCATGGGTCGGGGACCAACTGAGGGAGAAGGACAATGTGAACCTAGGCATGCGACACATCAAGGATGCCGCTGTTGGATGGATGCTGCAGGGCAGGGGTCATCTGCAAAGAAATCCGCAGATCGTGACAAACTCATGGCGCTAGGGCGGATGGGATCGTGTTTTTGATGCTGATATTCAACGTGTTGCCTCCAAGGACCTCATCACTTACATGACAGAGTCGGACCAGCAGGGGTACGAGGAGGAAGATGCTGTGGAGTAGGTTGTCCATGTCCTGTTCATGCCACAAAGAAGTGTCTATTTCTCTCCATCTCTCTCTCTCTCTCTCACCCCCTCCAAATCTCGCTAACGTGTATGATCTCCTTGTTTGTCTTGCTCGTTCTTCCTTTGCCTTGTTTAAGACAACACGTGTTAGGTGCAACAGGTTCGCAACGAAATCATGGAACACCACGATCTAGATCTAAACATGACCTCAAAACATGGGACATAGGCTGCAAACCACCCAATCTCAAAACATGACAAATGTACCCAAATTTGAATTATAAAATGGAGTACGAGAAACCACGAAAATATTGCATGCGCACACAAATACTTAAAATCGTTTTAAAATTGAATTATTTTTCCTCGAATTCATGTGCCACTAGGGTATCACCATTTGAATGAATTGTACATGATTGAATGCTACTTAAAAAGGAATCAACCTTAAAGCAAAAAAATTGGAGAACATGTAATCACATATGCGTCTATGATAACCATTCATTTTTTTCACTGTTGATGGGAGGGGTAAAACCACGTTTTTTACTGCCTTTGTTAGGCGTAATACTTTGAAACATATTTGAAATGAGCATGTTGTACTCAAATTATTAAAAAAGGTTTCATCTACCAAACGTTATTGTGAAATGTTTCGCAAATTGAAGGCCTTAGTTCCGTATAACGAAAGAGAAAAAATTATTCAACACTTGAAGGAATGCCAAAACAACAACATGAAATGGTAATCTATCAGCTACTAGCCTTTGATAAGAAAGAAATAGTAACCCATCGTCATATTGTTGGTTTGCATGTTTCCAAATGAGGTGGAAGGTGTTGCATGAGTGGAAGTAAGATCTTGTTGGGAATGTTCAAAAATTCAATGGAGGTGTACACATCACTGTCTTTTTCACAAGAAAGTAACCTCAAGAAACCAGTCGTTTTTGTATTTGAAATCCTTGGCATTTTAGGTTCATGTTGCATTGATTAGGGTTTTGTAAAATAAGAATGTTGAAATTGAACCTTGTACAAAACATCACTCTTTGGCTTGCAAGAGTCTTTCAAGGAGAGACAAAAAATTAGGTAATGTGTTTTGTTGTGGTTTTAGGTTATTTTTTTCGAAAAGGTTGTTAAAGAAAACATTAAGTAATGTTAACTTGTCACTGAATTCCAAAGTACAAATCCTTCTCAAAAGACAGTATTGGATACAACTCTGAGATTTCTTCATTTTCATGGTGAAAATTTAGGTATAATCATACATAGAGAAGTTTCACAAGATAATTACTGTTTTGGATAAGTTTTATGAAAAACATTAGGAAATGAGTGTTTTGTAGTAATATTCTAGGCTAGATTTATAGTAAATGTTGTCAATTGATAGGTTTTGTTTGATCATGATGTTTCATATGAGGATTTTGTTTTCATTCTTACATTATAGTTTTTTATGGTTGATAAACCCTAGAATGTTTTTTGGTACAGAATTTTATTTTGAATTGGAAATGATTCTAAATGTTTTAAAAATAAAACAACTAGAGGAAGGTTTTGTTTAAGATTCAGTCTTGGATGTTTAAATTTGGATTCATTGCGTGTATGTAAGAGTCCTTTGTATGGATTTGGGAATTCATGGGGGCAAATTTATTTTGTAGTTTAAGAGAAATGATTGGACTCTTTAGTGTCAGTTTATATGATGGAAATTATCAGTTAGAAGACTAGAACTCAATTTCACGAAACGTAAGGTTGTTCATAAGAAAGTTCTTTGATGTAAGGATAATTTCTACAACCATGGTGAATCGGACAGTTTCCAATGTCTGAAAGATTGATGCGATGAATTTGTGAATTGACGTCTAACGGTTTTAATGGAAAGAGGAAATATTTGACTTGAACCGTGGGTGAAACAAAGTACCAAAATTGTTTATGGAGAAGATTGTAGGTCACGAATATGGTAGTTTGAAAATGCTATTGTTATTGAAAGTAAAACACATTACATTCGATTTATAAAGTTAACAAAAGTGATGGATCCATCACTTTTTTTAGACCAATACGGAAGTTATCTTCTGTAGTATCAAGATTTAATAAGAGTACAATGATTTCGTTTTCAGATTCATGTGGATACTACAAGAATTATTTGTATCTTTGAAGTAGAGGAATATTGAAGTGGATGTATGTGTTAATTTTTAGTTTGATTGTTGATGGACAATCACTGAAGAAGATTTGAGTTTTCAATTTTGTACATGTATAAGTTTTTTTTAAGTTTTTATGCAAATGAAATAGGTTTGTAATGAATTTCCAGACTATAAGTCCCATATACTTTTGTGTGTGGCACATGGAGTAATGTATAAAACCACCGCCATTAAACAATTTTAATGGTGGTAAGAATTATTTTATTTTAATTTAAATATTTTGAGAAGATTATAGAGGATTTAGTTTTCTGAGGTAGAACTATAGTTTTTAAAATGTTAATGTTTGTTCATCCTTGGAAGGCAGGAAACATTTGAAGATATTAATAAGAATTGATTTCATGAATGAACTACAGTATATTTCATTGATAAGAACCTCGTGTTTTAAGATTTGAAACAAATAATAGAGCTGATGCGCAAAAGGTGTTTTGTATTCAGATGAAAGTTTCCCATGAAACAATCATGCAACAATACCCACATGTGTATATTGCCATTTTTCCACTATTCTATGTTAGAAGGTAGTTATCTTCAATTCATATTATTTAATGACCTTTATTTTTTTAATATATTCTTTATGAAAATAAAATTCTAGGATTGTAGGGAAAGTTTTACAAAGAACTCATTTCTTCAATTAGGCTAGCATACATTATCATGCCTTGTTACCATCTTCATTAGAGGAAAATAGATGACTCGGAAAACATTTGAATTATTGGGCATGGTTTATGTCATCTTTCAAGTGCGTTATTGCGCCTCATTCCGCAGAGAATTCTATTGTATAGATAGTATGGAAATGTCATCGTATTTTGAGCTGGTGTGAAGATTTTTTTCACGTCGTGAATGGGACAAGTCTCTCAGCCCGCCGATCTCCGATGGGTATGGTTTTCCCCT
>SZWC01007002.1:22479-35944 GCA_023375785.1 Penium margaritaceum
TTCTGAACGAAGGGCTGTTGAATGGAGCAGACGCTTACTGTATCAAAAGACTCTTCAACTTGGGCGTCGTACACTACATGTACAAGCCGTTGATATGATCTCTGCAATAAGGATCTGTAATGTCAAATGACCAGGTGCACAGCGGTAGCGTACACAAAGGATCAATGGCATGCACTTACCTGGTCTGCAGCGAAGATGAAGCAGAAGCAGCCCAAGTATGCTACAATCGCCACCATAACAAAAGAAGGTGCATAGTACCTACAGAAACAAAGATGATGTTGAGCAGAATGATCAGGGTAGGCTAAAATGAATAATTGCATATGAATAACCACTTACCAGAACAAGACCTCAAGATTTGCGGAAATCCCACCACAGGTGCCAAGCACGCTCAAAGCAATGATGAGGGCCCCGCACGCTACCTGCAAAACGACCGTTCTTTACAACAATGGTGAAAAATGGATAATGCATCATGGTAGCCTGCAAAAAAACATCAATTTCACGAACAAGAGATGTGTAAGGGTCGCCAAGCATCCAAACTCCCAGAAAGCTCTCATCATTGACATCGGCACTGTTAGTTGGGGTGTGGTTTTCACCAGCGACCGGGTTTCCCGTGCTCGCAAGAGAGCCAATAGGGCTGCAAAGAGGAAATGGGTAAGATTCAGCCCTACCATTCAACGTGCAACATGTTCCTTTCAACATGGCAAGCCCTGATTCTAACGCCAACCTTGGGGCACCACCATTTGCCGCTCTCCCAGGTCCGGAATCATCAGCTGTCCGCCCTCTAAGAAGATACTCTTCAACCTCAGTGCGGCCCTGTAGACCAGCTTTGATCAGAGCAGCTCCGCAGCCGATGAGTATGAGATTCAGAACACAAAGGAGAACCCGCCGCTTCCACCTTCACACAGATGCCAAGTCCATTAGTACAGTAGAGGACGCATTGGCAGCATGGCTGGAGAGGTCAAGCGACACTTACATGGCACAAGTTCTGTCAGCCATGTCTACTCTTGGAACAGTTAGTTCCGAGCCAACCCACAACTAGCTTAGAGGAAGTCCAACTCGGCGCCACTTCAACGCGATTCGCGCAGAGAAATTTGCAGGCCCCGTTCACAAAGAGGAGCGGAGCTTCATGGACGCTGTACGCGCGATGCACGCGTGAACACGACCGCTTTTCCAAGACATGACCTTGTGTCAGTCATGACTTTTCAGCCCGAAAAATAAAGCGCTCGCTTCTTCATCCAAAGCATTAAAGCGATCCAAATCACTAAGCCATCCAATTGCCCGTTGAACACCACTACCTTTGACATCAACCCGAAATTTCAATCAGAATAATTGGATAGACGAAATCTTATTCTGAATTCCCCCTTGTAACACTCAAGGACCATGGGTTTTATTTGTCGAGCAGAACGTGGATGCTTAATGTTTTGTCGAACGGAGCATAGGTGGTGAACGGGTAAGAGTTGCGAGGCTTAACAGGAATTAGAATTTGGGAAACTTGAGAAATTCATAAGTAGCTGTAATTTTGCTTCAATGAAAAGTGTCGAAATGATCGAACATATATACATACATACATACATACATACATACATACATACATACATACATACATACATACATACATACATACATACATACATACATACATACACACACACACACACACACACACACACACAAACACACACACACACACACATACACACATATGTATATATACATGCAATTGTCGAGTTACAAATGAGGCATAGTCGGAGTCGTTGGGTCGATAGTCGAGCAACGCGTGTGGAGTCGTGTCGTGAGTGGTAGGATTCGAGAAGGTTCGTCGAGAATTCGGGGGGCTTCAAGAATCGACAGTGAAGATGCGAGATTCGTCACGGTGCGTCGAGAAGTCGATCGAAAAGGTCGCAACAATTTCTATTGTAGATTACGTAAGAATGGTCGAAGCTTTCAAAGGGGTCGAAAGTGTTCACTGGAGGCAGGAGCAGTTGGCCGGTTTGCCCTTCAACGTCACAATGAATATCGAGATCTCGCAACGTGGTGGGCTATTTGTGTAATAACATAAATGCCCACTCGACAAGATTCGGGACTTCTGTACGTCTAGTACGTAACACTTCCCCTCTCTTAGCCGCAACAGCCCGGCGCGCGCATTGTTCTGGGCCGGTAACGGCGGTAGTAGCCGTTGATGAGGTGATCAACGTCTCAGAGGTTATCGTAGGGTTCCCAACTGTTATGCGCGGCGTCGTACCCGTGTGTAACGGGCAGAGTCTCCAGCTCCTGCTCTGAAGTCGTCGTCGGAGCTCGCAGAATGGCGTTCTCAGTCCGCGTCAGGGGTTTACCCCCTTCGCAAGACTGAGGGGCAATCGTCATCAACGACCCAGAGCAGGGAGATTCGAATATTTCGAGTCTCCGGAGGCCCATTTCCGTTTTTAACCAAACCCCCTGGTTTTGGGACCCAAACCGGGGGTTTTTACCTCGAACTCGTGTGTTCGCATGAGTTATTCCGTTTGTTTTATGTCGAAGTTCGTCGTAAACGAACTTCGAGTTTCGTTTTGTCGTTCTGGCGCGAAATCGTCGCGTGCGAGGCACGCTGGCGATTTCGCGCCAGCAAATTTGACCTCACCCTCGCTCCCCCTATCCCTCGTCCTCTCTTGCTCGTTTGCAAGGAGGGCGAGGGGGGGGCGAGGGCACGAGGCCACGAGGCCTCGCCCTCGAGGCCCTCGTGGCTTCTCAGCCGCCGATCGGGCTGAGGTCGCGATTGGCGGCTGGTGGCTGGCCGGCCGGTGGCCGGCCGGTCACTTGGCCGGCCGCCGGCCGTCCAGCCGGCCGGCAGCGAGCTGGCCGGTGGCCAGCGAAGTGCTGGCCGCCGGCCAGCCTCGCTGACGCGAGGGGTGGTGCGCAACCACCCCTCGCTTCAGCGAGGTGGGAGGGCCGAACCGGCCCTCCCGCTACATTCCTCCCCACTTGTTATGAACCGTCCCGGTTCATGAACATCAAGTAGGATTGTCAGTCAGTGAGTCATCAACATTGTGAAAGAAAATTAATAATTTCAATCACCAGCTAAACATGAACACGTGCATGGTACTCAGACCTAAGCTGCGGCTTGTAGGTCAGCACGGCTAGCGGCCTCCCCCCTTTAGGCTGGAGCGTCCGCGCGACAACCATGTTGGGCGTCCCCAACCTCCTATGGTCGCTGTCCATGAATGCTGCCCTGTGGGAATGTTGTTCACTTTTCCCGCGTTCAGGTGGTACCTCCTNCACGGCTAGCGGCCTCCCCCCTTTAGGCTGGAGCGTCCGCGCGACAACCATGTTGGGCGTCCCCAACCTCCTATGGTCGCTGTCCATGAATGCTGCCCTGTGGGAATGTTGTTCACTTTTCCGCGTTCAGGTGGTACCTCCTGCCACGCGTCGATCTGTGCGAGCTGCAAGCTCGCTCCAGTACTCGTTGACCACCCCTGTGGGCAACCGAGATTCGGGCTCCCATGAATTATGTTCAGGTCCACAACCGGCCCAATGAACGAGGTACTCCCTGACAACGCGCGACCGAAGAGTACGCTCTCGGTGCTGGAGTAGGCGAAGGACCTCGTATTGGCCGTCGGCAGCCAGGACTGCTGGCGGTGGCTGAACGGTTCCTTCTGCCGTGTATGGAGCCAGCAGGCTCACATGAAACACGTCATGTATCTTCATACTCGGCGGAAGTAGCAATCGGTATGCCACTGGCCCGATGCGTGCCACAATGGGAAACGGCCCAATCCACTTCGGTAGAAGTTTTCTTGCCCCTGGCGACTTCAACCGAAGGTTTTTAGTGCTAAGCAGCACTTTGTCACCGATGTCAAACGACACCTCCCGGCGACCTTTGTCGGCATATGCCTTTTGTCGCTGCCGAGCTGCTTGAAGGTGACCCTTCGCCTCCTGTAACAAGGAGTCGATGCGCTCGGCAAAGGCTTGAGCTGAAGGAACCTGCCCTCCTATACTCCCACTCTTCACAAATGAAGAGGGTACCACTGGATGCCGACCACTGTTCAACACGAACGGTGTGAACTGTGTGGACTCGTTCACCGAGTTGTTCACCGCAAACTCTGCCGGTGCTAGGAATTCGTCCCAATCATGCATGGCAGGGTCCACGTACATGCGGAGCATCTGCTCCAGAGTGGGATTCATGCGCTCTGTTTGTCCGTCAGTTTGAGGGTGAAATGCTGTCGACATTTGCGACCCACTGCCGAAGTACTCGTGCATCTTTTGCCAGAACTTACTAGCAAATTTTCGATCTCGATCGGAGATAATGCGCAACGGCAAGCCGTGGTACTTTACGACACCCTCAAAGAAGAGACGAGCGGTCTCCTCTGCGTTCACGTCAGTGGTTGTAGGAATGAAGTGTGTCATCTTCATCAAAAGATCCACAACCACTAGTACTGCATCATGGCCACGGGCCGTGTCCGGAAGACCAGTAATGAAGTCCATGCTAACGCACTCCCATGGTGTCCCAGGAATGGGAAGCTGTTGGAGGAGTCCCGCAGGCTTCTTGTTACTAGCCTTATTCCGAAGACATGGCTCGCATGTCATGCAATACTTACGGACATCGACACTCCACCCTGGCCACCAATAGTGGTCCGAGAGTGCCTGTCCGGTCTTTCGGGGTCCCACGTGACCTGCGACCGGCGGGTCGTGGAACTGGGAGATAACCTTTGCTCGAAGGTCTCCCGAGTTTGGCACAACAACTTGTTCTCCGTGCCAGAAGATTCCTGCGGCCTCCACCAAGCCGTACTTGTCCAGATTTCGAGAGTCTTGAAACCAAGAATCCACACAGTATCCCATCCGGATCCTGTTTACAAAACCGTTGTAATGGATAATCTCTCGTGGTGGTTGCCGCAGAGGTGCAGGGGGATCTGGTGGTTGTACGGTTGTTGTTGCAATGGCCATAAAACACAACCAATTGACCTCGGTGGTTGCTTTAACTTCCACAGGCTGTCGGCTTAGTGGATCGGCCACATTGATGCGTCCTGGCAGATATTCCCATGTGAACGAGAATCGACTCAGGTATTCGCTCCAACGCGCCTGTCGTCTTGACAGGTTCAGTTGCGTCTGGAAAAACACCAATGGATTATGGTCGGTCACGACCGTCACACCCCCTTCAGCACCCTCGAGGTAGCAACACCACATCTTGAAAGCGTGTACTATCGCAAGGAGCTCTTGATCCCCAGTCGTGTACCGCATTTCCGCGAGGATGAGCTTTCGGCTCTCATACGCAACTGGGTGACCGTTCTGGATGAGGACGGCTCCAAGTCCTACTACCGACGCATCACATCGAACCTCCCACGGTTGCGATGGATCCGGAAGAGCTAGGACGGGCATTGTGGATAGAAGCTCTTTGACTTTGAGAAAAGCGTTCTCGCAATCAGATGTCCATTCCCAACGCACGTCTTTTCGCGTGAGCCTGGTTAGCGGTGCTACCAAGGTCGAATACCCTTGCATAAACCGTCGAAAGTAGTTTGCAAGGCCGAGGAAAGACCATATCTGCCCAAACTTTTTGGGGTGTGGCCAGTTCACAACGGCTTGGACTTTTCGTGGGTCAACACGGATGTCGTCCTTGCCGACGATGTGTCCGAGGTATTCGAGCTCATCTTGTGCAAACTTGCACTTGCTCACTTTCGCATAGAACTTCTGTTCCCGAAGGATTGTGAGAACTTCGCGCAGATGTTCTATGTGCTCTTCCATGGATTTGGAGAAAACCAGGATGTCATCTAGGTAAACCAAGACAAACTGGCCGAGTTACTTGGCGAACGTTCGGTTCATTTCTCCTTGGAAGGTTGCCGGGGCATTTGTAAGCCCGAAGCATAACATTCGGAACTGATAGCGTCCCATGTGCGTTCGAAACGCGGTTTTGGGCACATCCTCTTCCGTGATGCGGATTTGATGGTACCCTTCAGACAAATCCAGGGGCGAAAATACTTTTGCGCCTTGGAGTTGGTCAAAAAGGTCCTCAATCCGCGGTAAGGGGAATCAATTTTTCACCGTCAGCTTGTTCAACGCCCGGTAATCCACGCACATGCGTAAACCACCGTCCTTTTTGTTCACAAAAAGGATCGGCGTACCGTACGGCGAGGTACTTGGCTCGATCCATCCTTTTGCAAGGTACTCTTTGATTTGGCGTTCGGCCTCTCGCCTTTCTGCTGGACTAAGGCGATTTATGGGTGTGAACGGAGGAGTCGCCTCCGGTTGCAGCGGAATCGTGTGGCCCATGTATCTTTCTGGTGGAAGCCCAGCCGGTGGGTCTTGGAATACATCCGAGAACTCCGCCCATAGAGATCTGATCTCTTGTGGCGTGTCTTCCGTCACATCGTCCTCCACTTTCTGCAGCTGAGCCAAGAAGTATCGACAACCTTGTCGAATACGTTCCTTGACCTGCATTGCAGACAAGCTGGCATGGACTTTGAGTCGGGTCGGTGATAATTCCGTACTCGGAATCAACGTAAAGCGGCGGTGTCCTTTTCGGAGGATCAAACGCTTTGATTCAAAGCACATTAGAGCCTTGTTGTCACAGAGCCAGGGATCGCCTAGCACCACGTCAAACGGGTCAAGAAGGTTGAGTACCTTCAACGTGACACTCTGTGTGTACCCTTGAATACAAAGTTTTGCTTTACAAGTACCGATCACGGGTACAGTACAGTTGTCACCGACAACAACTGCGCCATTCGATGGCTCGTACTTCAGGCCAACCTGACGGGTAAAGCCAAGGCTAACAAAAGAGTCGTCCCCTCCAGTGTCAGCAAGTACGTTCACGGGAGCACCAGCTAGGTGTCCTTTGAACTGCATCGTCATGTTGCCTCCACTCTTCCGAGTGAACAGACTCGATGACGGTAAGGCGAGCTTGTGATAAACACGGAATCTGTACGACGGGCGTCGCAACTCCCATGATTCACCCACTCGAGTCCACATCTTGTGGGCACGTGTGAATTCGGCCAGCACCTTCCAGTCTTTTAATTTCACTGGGTCAAAATCGTCGACTAAAGGTACTACGAATGTGATTGAACTCCGCTTTGAGGGCGTTTGCTTCAATCACTGTGTTACACAACTCTTGCACAGTGGTTGGTTTCGCCACCACTAAGTAGGTTCGGTCATGCATCTTGTCTGGTGATGCAAGATTTAGTGGGCAATGTCGATCAACAAGTGCAGAATGAGGTTCAATGAGAGGGGAGAAAACAACAGAGAAATTTGAACTCATCAAAAACTCAAATTGTTTAACATCCTCGTCTGAAAACATGAACTCACACTCGTGATCCAGTTTTACCCATGAGTGGTCCCCACTGACGTCACTCAGGGGTGGGGAAAACCCGCCCCACGGCCCTGTCCGTTACCACGGCCGGGCCCATTGCCGCGACCGCGACCCTGTCCACGGCCTTGTCCGCGGCCTCCTCCTGCACCATCCCCACGAGGTGCTGCTGCTACAGCTAGTGCCGCAGCCTCTTAACCACCACCAGCAGCCTCAGGGCACTGAGCCCTAAAGTGGCCCGGTTGCATGCAGTTGTGGCAGAGCCCTTCGCAGAAGGTTGCGTTGCGACGCTCACGCGCCGCCTGCAGCTTGTCATTCTCACGGCTGCGCTTGTTGTTGGGACCCTTGTGTCCACCAGCCTTCTTGGATGGAGGGTTTGTAGGCTGCTTGCCCTTGGCCCCGCCTCGCTGTCCGGCTGACCCACCAGCCCCTACAATGTCCACGCGCATGTCGCGCCCCTGATGTGCACGCGCGTTCGGCCGTGCATCAGAGTAGTGTTTCGTGTTCGCCGAATACACTTCGCTCATGTAGTCGCGCAACGCCCTCCATCTTGTCCAAGCTTGGCCAGTGGCTGTCGTGGTGGTCTTGTCCTTCAGCTTCTCGCTGGTGAGACCATCACGCAAGTACTCCAGCAGCATGCACTCCGGGTACTTGAACGTCTGAGTTCCATCGCCCTCGGTGAAGCTTTCGGCTTCCTCCACGAGTGCGATGAACTCGCTCAAGTAGGATTCGAGCGAGCTTCCCAGCTCCCTGAAGTCCTTGATCTTGTGGAAGGCGCGCTACGCCTCCTCACGTTGGGTGCACTTCTTGCACATGATCGCGCAGAAAGTCTCCCACGGCATGGGCTGCCACTCGAGGTGCGGCTGCTGTGCTGTCCACTCCTTGACCACGTACTTGAAGAGTTTGTCTTGAAGCCGCGTCGTGGCAAGGTCGCCCCACTGGCTGAATGGAGCCTTGTGGACACGTAGAACGTGCTCCATGCGGTTCAGCCAGTCGGTCAACTTCACGCCCTTCCGGAAGATCTCCACACTGTGGAGGAAGGACGTGTTCATGACCGACCCCGAAGTCGTCGAGGTAGGCAATTCATCGCTACCACCGGCAGTGGCATCCGCAGCTGCGGCACGCTGCGCTTGCTGCTGCATCCGCACCTGGGTCACGCTCTGCAACGCCTTGTCGAGGTCGTTGCATCGGCGGCTTGCCTCATGGGCGGCCAGGCACTGCAGCTGGCGATCACGGTCAAGGTCCGTGATGCTCTGCCCGACGTGGGCCAGCAGGTTGGCGAACGCGAACTTGAGCTCTGATGTCCTCAGAGCATCGGCGATAGCCTCCAGGGCCTCGCGTTGTCCGTGCACCCTTACCCACTGCAAGAGAGTACGGTTCGCTTACACGCCTCCAAGGAGTCCCACCTTTCGGAGGAGACTGTCGTCGGCGACGACGCTCGAGTGGGCGCTGCCTTGCCCCATTGCGGCCGCATCGTAGGAAGGAGGGTCCGCCCCCATTCCTCCGAGTGGTGCCGTATCTCCACCACCAGTGGTGATCTTGAGTCGGCCTGCGGCCTCGGCAGCAAACTCCGCGAGCCTACGACGGTCATCGCGAATTGCCTTCGCGGCGACGTCGTCCGGCTCGTTCTCGCGGGAACTTCCCGTGTGGCTGCTTTCAACGCCCTTGCTGCTCTCGGTAGTCTCGCTGCCGTCGGCAGCTTCAGGCGATGCGGCGGGCGTCTTGCCCTTCTCGAGCAATCGGCTCGAGTTCGTCGCACAACGATGGCGATGGTCGCGATCCTCGTCGCCTTCGCCATCGTCGACGTCGTGCTCTTCGTCGGGGTATCCCCCCGGGAGATCCTCCTCCATGGCATCGTTCGTCGCGTGGGGATCGCCCACTTGCACGTCGACGTGCTCGTCAAGCACCCTTTTCGCCTCCGCACGCTGCTCGGTATCGCCGAGGTTGGCGTCGGTTGCCTTCGGCGGTAGGGTTGCCTTTGGCGGTACGGTTGCCTTTGGGTTGGCAACCGTGCTCGCAGCGGCGGCTCCCAAAACTTGGAGTCCGCCGAGAGCTCGTGGTGAGGCCGTCACCACCTTGCCCTTGTTGATCCTAGACGGTCCGGCACTTGCCATCTCGTCGCTTGTGCAACTAGCACGTGAAGACCGTTGTGAGGATCACCCCACTACTTTAAGGAGGAATCGCCTCCTAAAGTCACGCTCTCACGATCGGTGAGGCAATTATAAATTTAATTTCTACTTTTCTAGGCCGCCACGTCGGCACAAGGGCGTGGATTTTGGAACTAGTCTTCCTAAGCCGTGACTCACGGCAATTGGCAAGAACTAGTACCTAGGAATACAGAAAATTACAATACAAGGAATTGACAAGAAGTGTGAGTACCGCTCACAAAGCTAGGACAAAGAATGGAAGAGGAATTACACATTTCCTAGCAACTTTTCCAATCCTTCTTCTAAGTTCTTGTCTTCTTGTCTTCCTTGGCCTCCTCTTGAGTCTTCTTTGCGCGTCTTACGACCCTTGGCAGCGTCCTCCTTGAGCCGGCGACGTTGGGGGAGCCACCAAAAGTCCCCAAGGTGTCACGCTCCTTCTTTTTAAGGTGCTCTCAGGTCTTGAGAGTCCCTTAGCTTGGGGAGGGGTGCTGTCCCAATTTTTTATGAAGGGGTTTTGAAGGAACCTTGAAGATAGAGAGGATTTTGTGGTTTTTGAGGGTGGGGACTCCCCACCCCGCCCCACAAAAATCTTACTAGCCCTCTATAAGTGAGGAGAGGCTGGAAGGAAGAGTCTCCACGAAGTAGAGCTATTTTCAAGCTCTCTAATGCAATTTACGGTGCTTCAATCCGTGAAATGTGGACGCCGTAGTCCGTTTTGGCGTTTTTGCTGCTGCTTGCAGCTGCCGGCGGCATTTTATCTATGTCGTAGCCGCCGTTTCCGTCGAACCCTTGGTCGCGAGGGTCGTCTGGCTCTAAGAACCACTGTAATGGGCTGAGTCTCCAGCTCCTGCTCTGAAGTCGTCGTCGGAGTTCGCAGAATGGCGTTCTCAGTCCGCGTCAGGGGTTTACCCCCTTCGCAAGACTGAGGGGCAATCGTCATCAACGACCCAGAGCAGGGAGACTCGAATATTTCGAGTCTCCGGAGGCCCATTTCCGTTTTTAACCAAACCCCTAGTTTTGGGACCCAAACCGGGGGTTTTTACCTCGAACTCGTGTGTTCGCACGAGTTATTCCGTTTGTTTTATGTCGAAGTTCGTCGTAAACGAACTTCGAGTTTCGTTTTGTCATTCTGGTGCGAAATCGTCGCGTGCGAGGCACGCTGGCGATTTCGCACCAGCAAATTTGACCTCACCCTCGCTCCCCCTATCCCTCATCCTCTCTTGCTCGTTTGCAAGGAGGGCGAGGGGGGGGCGAGGGCACGAGGCCACGAGGCCTCGACCTCGAGGCCCTCGTGGCCTCTCAGCCGCCAATCGGGCTGAGGCCGTGATCGGCGGCTGGTGGCTGGCCGGCCGGTGGCCGGCCGGTCACTTGGCCGGCCGCCGGCCGTCCAGCCGGCCGGCAGCGAGCTGGCCGGTGGCCAGCGAAGTGCTGGCCGCCGGCCAGCCTCGCTGACGCGAGGGGTGGTGCGCAACCACCCCTCGCTTCAGCGAGGTGGGAGGGCCGAACCGGCCCTCCCGCTACACCGTGCCACTTGACAAGATATTCAGTTGTTTTGCCACGTCGTCCATGGCCGAGAATGTCCTCGGTGACGTATTCTGTGTCCTCATCCACTTGAACACGAGGAGGGGGAGGGACATCTCTGACGGAGAAGTTCTCTCTTGGGTCTCGGTAATTATTGAATCTGCAAACATGGAACACCGGATGAAATTGCATAGTGTCGGGGAGTTTGATTCGCGCAACCACGGGGGTTTTCATGCGCTCAATCTCAAACGGTCCCAACCATTGGGGTTTGAGCTTCCAATAGTGGGCTCCGTGGAGATTGATGTTGGCCGCACTGAGGAGGACTTTGTCGCCGGCAGCAAAACGATTGTCGCTACGATGTCAGTCAGCTGCTCGATTCATCGTTGATTGCGTCTTTGCGAGGGTCTACCGTGTTTCTTCCCAGATGATGGTGAAGTCGCGGCGTTGGACATTAGCTACGAGAATGTTGCTCTGGCTGTGTAGTCCTGCACGCATGACGGGAAATTTTCCATACACCACTTCAAATGGAGTTTCACCCGTTGACGTGGAAACTGTCGAATAATATGTGATTTCGACGGTCGGGGGTTTTTGTGCCCAATCCATCTCGCGAGGTTCGCATACTATTCAAGAAGTTGTTGGAGGGTCTGATTGGTCTGCTCCATTTGGCCGTCGGTTTGAGGATAAAACGACGTTGAAAGTTAGATTTGGTTGCCATAGCGAGTCATCACTTTGCGCCAAAAACGGCAGGTGAGAGGACCGCTCGTTATTGGTTCTTGGTACGTCGTGTAGTCGGACGATGTTATTCAGAGACAACCGTGCTGTTCCTTCGGTGTGGTTGTCGGGATGAAATGGGACATTTTGGAAAACCTGTTGACTACCACGAGGATTGCATTATATCCGTCGAGTGTGACTAGTAGTCCCGTGACAAAGTTCATGGAGATGTCACTCCACGGTTCCGTCGGAATAGGGAGCGGCTGGAGAAGTCCGGATGGCCGCGTGCGACGCGATTTTTGCCTCTGACATGTGTCGGAGGATTTGCAGAAGTTGGCTGCCTCGGATTGCATCTTGTCCCACCAGTAGTTTTTCACCAGATTCTTCAGCGACTCGTCCTCCCGAAGTGTTCACCTGGACCGGTGTCGTGGAATTATTTGAGTAGCAAATGGCGAAGTACGTCGTTCAGGGGAACAACCACCTGGCGAGTAAATCGCCTTCGCCAATAGGGCGCGTCGTACCAGAATCTCGTCTTGTCGTATCCGCCGTGCTGGTCGTAGCCTCATGCGAACAGTCGCTCAAGATACGGATCTTGCTATAGCTGTAGCGTCGCTGCCTCAGCAATCAGATCTGGTCAATGGCTGAATGCGTCGGCTGGGTTCATTTTGCCCGGCTGGTACTCAATATCGTAGTCGGACCCCGATTCAAGGAACTCCATCCATCGGTTTTGACATCGAAGAAGTAGTCGAACCTCAGACTGAGGTTCGGCTACTTCTTCAAATGCTTTAGAACATGGTGGTCGGTGCGTATGATGCATCGGCGGCATTCAAGATAGCATCGCCATGTCTTAAATGCATGTACGACCGCGAGCATCTCTTTCTCATGTACGGCGTATTTGAGTTCGAATCCTCGCAGTTTTCGAGACATGTATGCGACCGATTTTTTGCCATTGCCGTGGTCTTGCAGGAGGACTACGCCGATGTTCCGATCTGAGGGGTTCATAGCCATGACGTAGTCGACCGTTGGATCGGCTAATTGTAGGTTTGGCACCGAGGTCAGAGCGTTCCGTAAAGGGGTCAACGCTTCTTGTTCGTTGTCTCCCCACCGCCACTCGTTTTGCTTTAAGGTGAGATCAGAGGGAGGCACTCACACTCGAGCATTATCGCGTACCAAGCGTCATTAGTAATTACAGAAGCCGACAGAACTTGACCGTTTGGAACGTTGGTCAGCGTTGGCCAATGAGCGACTGCTGCCACTTCTTTCGGATCCATGGTGATCCGTCATACGTTGATGACGTTTCCCAAAAACTCCATGAAATGTTATGCCGAACGGAGCGTAGATGGTGAAGAGGTAGGAGTTGCGAGGCTGAACACGATTTTGAATCTGGGACACTTGAGCAATTTATAATTAATGGTAAGTTTACTCCAATGACAAGTGTCAAAATGATCAAACATATATACAAAGGCCGAGTTGCAAATGAGGAATAGTCGGGGTCATTGGGTTGATAGTCGAGCGACGCGTGTGGAGTCATGTCGTGACCGGTCGAATTCAAGAATGTCCGTCGAGAATTTGGGGGCTTTGAGAATTGACGGTGACGATGCAAGATGCATATACATATACAGATACACATACACATACACATACACATACACATACACATACACATACACATACACATACATATACATATACATATACATATACATATACATATACATATACATATAAGTATACATATATATGTATTTGTCTTGGCGCGTTGAGAAGTCGACCAAAAGGTCGTGACACTCCTGTCATAGACTACACGAGAGTGGTCGAAGTT
>SZWC01007002.1:36454-53868 GCA_023375785.1 Penium margaritaceum
ATACATATACATATACATATACATATACATATACATATACATGTACATATACATATACATATACATATACATATAAGTATACATATATATGTATTTGTCTTGGCGCGTTGAGAAGTCGACCAAAAGGTCGTGACACTCCTGTCATAGACTACACGAGAGTGGTCGAAGTTCTCAGAGGGGTCGAGAAGGTTCACTTGAGGCGGGGGCAGTTGGCCGGTTTGTCCTTGACCTTCAGAGTGAATATCGAGGTGTCACAATGCGGTGGGCTGTTTATGTAATAATAGAAATTCCCACTCATGTGTGTCAAGTACGATGATGTTGCGTACCAGACGTACACAAGTTCCTAATCCTTCCACGTGGGCATGTCTTTCCTTACACAAATAGCCCACCGTGTGTCAAGACCCTAGGTTTTACTTTGACAGTTGAGGGCAAATAAACCAACTGCCCTCGTCCTCCGGTGATCCATCTCACACATTCTGACAACTTTGACCACTTTGAAGAATCCTCGACATAAGTGTCACAACCTTTTCGTCGAATTCTTGGACACATCCAGAGATATCAAGATTTAAAGAGATGCATCTCGCATCTTCGCAATCGATCTTTGGAGCCCCCCGATGTCTCGGTGGAGCTTCTCAATTCAACCACTCACGACTCAACTCCACAGTCAATTGACTCAACGACACCAACTACGCCTCATTTGTAGCTCAACAATTGTATGTATCTGTTTGATCGTTTCAACGCTCTTCATCAAAGTACACTTGCTGCTAATCATTAATCGCTCAAGTGTCCCAAATTCACAAACCGTGTTCTACCTCGCAACCTATACATGTTCACCATCTACGCTCTGTTTGGCACAACACTTCGTATCACAGCGTAGCGCTGCTGGAGAGGCATTCGACTACTTTACTCATCTGGAGGACTGCCTCGCACAATTCGTCAGTGTATCTCGTTCTTCAAGACTTTGCAGACTTCGTGACAATGACGTGAAGTGAGCGAGCGCATCTGATGACCAGCAGCGGGTCTTTGGCGATGACTTCGGCGACGGACGAGCAGAACGTGCATATACACACAAACCGTGAATTGGCAGCAAACATAGGCATGGCAGGCTACGCAGCAGTTGGGTCGACCTTGACGGCTCCGACGACCAACCCGGTCGCAAATCCAATGGCGGTAAACCAGCCGTCCCTACCGAAAGCCTCAACGTCTGCAGCGGGAACGACAGTGGCACCGGACGACAGGCGTGGATCAACGAGGAACGGGAAAACCGTATCTCCACGCTCGAGGGGATCAAGAACCATCTGCTCCAAGAGCTCAATGTTGTGATGGAGGCTCTTTGTAACGCAAGTGCACGAGATGCGGTGTTTGTTGAGAGGAACACCAAACTCTCGAGCGAACCCAAGATTTTTCCGGCCCCTCCCAAACCGTTCGATCCTGTAAATTCCAAATACCGACAATTTTGACGTGGCTGACAAGCTTGGAGGTGTACTTCACTTGCTGCTTGGGTCAACAAGGATCGGAAGAAAACTGACCTCGCGTCCGTGCTTCTGCATGGAACGGCATTAAGTTGGTGGCCTCACATGAAGGCCATCCAATGGCAACAGAAGACGGGTGGGGCCTCATCGACGGCCAACGTCGCCTGTCTCAAATTGCCAACTTCAGATGTTCTACCCTTGGGACAGATCAACCAGCAATGGCAAGATGCAATGATGCCACCAACCGATTGGAGTGAATTCTAGTGTGCAATACTTGCACATTTTGGATGGCTCAACAAGAATTCTAATACTCGGTACAAACTCCAACGTCTCCGTCAGCAATCCAGCGTGGCAGAGTACACGCAGGGATTTTTTGAGACCATCACTTGTACAGGCATTGCCCCCATGGAGCTTTGTTTTCACTACAATAACGGCCTCAAATGAGACATCCGATGAGTGATCGCCATTTTCGGCATTAAGAAAGTTCTACCGTGAATGATCGCAGGAGCAGAAAGGATCGACAGTGCCGACGACAATGCTTGGAGCCAACAGTCCTACTACTGGCGACCTCCGAACCACAATTATTGTGGAAACAGAAAAAGCCAGTCGGGGGACACCTTGACTCCGATGGAAGTGGATGCAATTGACCAGAGAGACATGTGCACCTGCTACAACTGCAAAAAAGTCAGGCATATCCTTCTAAACTGCCAAAACAAGTAGTAGGCCAAAAGGGGGGGGGGGGAGGGGGGGGGTCATAGAGAAATGAGTCAGAAAACAGCAAGTGGCAAGAGTGAAAGGCGTGACTCTTGTCTAAGTGGAACAATCTGAACCGAACGATCGTCCATTTGAACGGCACACAATGCTATAGAGGGTTTCAAAGATTGCTAGTTTAGTGAGGGGTACAAGGATGACCAACAGGGGATAGTGCTAAAAGTGCAACCCCGCGATTCCAAGAGTAACGGAACGGCACCGGCACTATTGGATGGAGGGACCTCTCACAGCTTTGTAAGCAACGACAATGTCTAAAAACTGGGTTTTTTAAGTGTCGATGGAAAAATACATATCTAGAGACTTCGAAAAGCGCTACGACTACAAGTGGCAAACTTGCGGGACGTAACAGTGTGGAGGTCATGTTTAGTGAGTGATCACAAAATCATTTTCGGAAGCAATTTCCTATACCAGCACAATCCGCAAATTGACTAGAATAGTGGCAACATCTATGTGGAAATCAACGGTGCCAAGCGACAACTTCCATTCGTTCGGCTGAAGACAATAGCTGAAGCAGCATAGGTGGAAGCAGCAGAGGAAACCGTAGCGACCGAGAAGCAACGACCTATGCAGCCGATACCGCTCAACATGGCCAAGCACCATGTACGATGAGGGGTTCGTGCATGGCCCATACATCTCAAGCCAATGGAGGAAGCAGAAGTGGCTGTAGCTAACTCATCAGCCTCATCGACCTCATTGGTGTCAGCAAAGTTTGCGATCGTTCCCAAGGATTTCACACCTCTCATCTGAGATTTTGCGGACGTCTCTCCCGACAAACTCCTGAAAACCTTACCACCTCAATGTGACATCGATCATCACATCTAACTAAAACGGGGCAGCCAACCCACAGTTTGAGGAGCCTATCAGATGAGCGGCCATGAGCTGACCAAGTTGAAAAAAGAACTCAACGAGATGCTCGATCAAGGATTAATCCGCCAATCTACATCACCATATGCCGCACCGATACTAGAGCGCATCCGCGTTCCTCTTCACCCACTGGGAGGAGCATGGCTACAACTATCACATCAGTGTTCTACTGCGCATGACCCCGCGATCTCCTGAGCGCGTTGAAGAGCGCACCATGCAAATTGAAGGAAGTCAACGTGTCCGTCCATTTCGTGGTTACCGTGTGGGTGGGTTGAACCCACTATGTTTTTAGATATGGCATCGAACCCGATGTGGTTGGATCTCCTGCTATGTCAAAGTACGCTCTCCACTAATTGCCAAACCCTGTATGTCCTTGTCATCCTTTTTCACACATATGTTTGACATGGTACTACGTGTCTTTTATGCACGGTTGTCTGATGAGGAAACTCCACCGCCCCCACCAGAAAAAACTGGTATAGATGTGCAAGCCACTCATCGTGCCTACGCACGCAAGCGGACAGCCAGATCCACGGATTTTCAGGGTGGCAGAGCCTTCTGCAACATGGAGTCTTGTCGTGAAGCCATCCAAGATTTTGCAGTCGACCGCAACATGCCGCTCTCCTGGGTCCGTAGTGAGCCCACTCGACTTGAGGTACGATGCGGTCTGTGGAAGACCGTGGATTACGTATGGCTACTGAAGGCGCGCTACCAGCGCAAGCACGACAACATCCCCATAATCAAGTACGTTGATGGCCACAAGTACACTCCCACCACCAAGAAGGGCGATCAGGTGTGCCGTGTTGTAGGTTCCTACGCCACATCGAGCACAGGATCAAAAAGAAGACATCCACCAACACAAAGGTGTGGTACCAGATTGTTGAGGTATGGACCGGCAAGACGATCCATTACCTGGATGTGTACCGAGCAAAGAAGTCAGCCTAGTATAAGTTGATAGGGGACAAGACGCTTTTGTGTTCTCTCTTCCCAGCCTACATCGCCGAGGTTTTTGTGCCGCTTTCTTGTCCTATTTCGTACCCTTTTCTCTAAGGTGAAATTCCATTGTGTAAACAGGGCCGCATATGTGCTCTTTGCCTTGCAGTTGAAGAGGGTGGACCCCCAGACAGTCTCGTGTGCTGAGGAGGACAAGAACGCCTTGTTCTGGTGGGCCTTCATCGCACTCAGGGCCTGGCGGGAGGGGTGGAACCATGTTTGCCGCCTTACAACCATAGATGCCACATTTTTTAAAAACGGTTTTAAACAGTTGCTGTTGCTTGCCCAATACTGGGACGCCAACAACCACTCCATTCCCATGATGTAGGCATTGTGCGGCCTAGAAGACAAGAACAACTAGATGTGCTTTGTGCAATGGCTCTCAAAGGTGTATCCCAAGGCACCGGAGAGTGGAACATCCGTCATCTCCAACCGTGATGGAGAGCTTCTTGCTGTCTTGGCCCGCGAGATGCCTGGTGCAACACACACTTTTTCTGCACAGCACATTCGCGAGAACGTGAAGTTCAAAGTGGGTTGGGTGGCCACGGACCTCTTCTGGACGCCTTCACTGCTAGGAAATTCAATTGCCGTCAGGAAAAGCTGTCACATACATCCAAGGAAGGCCTGGAGTACATCTTCGGTGGTTGTGGAGAACCGGGTATCCCACTGGACAGGTGGAGTAGGGTCTACATCTCCATAGTACATGGTGGAAACATAACGAGCAACACGGTAAAGTTGCTCAATGCCTGAATCATGGACCTCCGCCGTTTGTACCCCTTCCACTGCTTGTCCAGCTGTACGTGTGGGTACAAAAGTTGTTTACAGGATGGCGGAAGCTTACGCATGACTGCGAGACCACGCTTGTCCTGCTCACGGATGGGAAGATGAAGAACTACACACAACACACGCAGGAGTACGATATCATCCCGGCGGGACCACTCTTTGGGACCGTCTCGGGCCCAAAGAGCCTCTTCGGGCGAGAGGTGGAATGCAATGCAAAGAAGTGTAGCTGCGGCCAGTGGGCCGAGTGTGGCTATCCATGCCAACAACCGGTCAGCCTTCTCCTTGATGTTGGAGTCCACCCGTAGACGTATGTGGACATACACATGACGAAGATGGCGTGGACGAGGAAATACCGCCACCCAATGCCCGGGGTCAATCTGCACGAGGTGCAGTACACAGAGAAAGGGTGGGGCCCGCCAAGAAAGAAGCGAGGTGCTGGCAGCCGGAAGACCAAGCGCAAGGACTGGTATGAGTGTCGCAAGAGGAACCACATCTGCAGCCACTGCACGCTGGCTGGTCATGGGTCAAGGCGGTGCACCAATCCAACAGCCCTCTCACCAGCCCACATTGCAGCAGCTCGTGCAAGAAAGCTTGATACAGGATGCATGGTGCGCGGTGATGGTGGACGAGGTACCGGAATGCCAAGAGGGGGCCATGCCACAGGAGCTGACTCGGGTGTTCAACCTGAGGTTGAGCTCGTGACAGACGGGGATGACGCAATAGCAGCAGCGACAGAACAAATTGCTCTAGTCGGTCAGAACTCAGCAAGAACAAGTCAAGCAGGTGATGCAACACCGACAATTGTTGGTGCACGTGATGCAGCAGACACAAAACCAGCAAGAGTAGGAAATGCAGCAGACCCCGTGGACTGCTCCCAAGTAGACGACCTTCGGACTCCCAAGGCAGAAGCACATAACACAACAGACGATGCTTCGTCCTCCTCTGACTGGTCAGAGGAGGAAAAAGCCTCCAACTACATGAAAATGGAGACTGAGGAGTGGGAGTCTGCAAAGGGCTCCTCCTCCTCGGACTACTCTGAGGACGAGGAGCCACTTGGAAAAAAGTGGATGCACAGAGGCCGCTCTATCTGACTATAGATAATGTGTTGGTTCATGCACTGTTGACTTGTCCCTTTTTGTGTATGTTTTCACTTTAGTGCCCTCAATCATTCTTTGTTATGTTCTTCTTTTGTGTGCAGGTCCATGTCTTGCTGAAGTCCATAGTCAAGAGTGGAGCAAGTATCAAATTGCACCAGAAGAGGGTCAGATAACACGTGGCCCATGACACTAGTGGTGCGAAGAAGGATGGAGAGGTCATCTGTTGCAAAATGGCCAGTCTCAACCTCGGAGATAGAGAGAGGGGAGAGGCCATAATTCAAGTTGTCAAACCATGCACGGGATTGTGTGTATCCCACTTTGGAGAAGTGTTTCATGATGCTTGTCAGGGGTTCATTGAAGAGGCCGAGTTTCCTGCTTGTGAATTCATATGTTTCGTGCACGGCCTACCTGTGTACGTTCAAGTGTGGACTAGTACATGTGACCTAGCACATCTGTTTTATAGGACTTTATGAAATCAATGTTGGTTTTGACATTGTCTACTCCTCTTGTCTTCATTGTGCTTCCTACTCTATTTCTGTGATCCTGCACGAATGAACATTAGTAACTAAAACTTGAGTATTGTGTTACAAGATGCACTCACAATTTGACATTACACAGTGGACAAGAGTCTAAAGGAAGTTGAATAAAGCCTTCGTGAAATATAGTGACTTGACGTTGACAGTAACTCAATGTGAACATGTTTTCTGTAACATGTAACATCCACCCAAGTGAGTAGACTTGAAGCTACTCTTTGGACACACATCCTACCGTACTAGTACATGAAAGGTGGTTTAAATAAAAAAATTATGATTTTTTTGGGTTTGTCCCTTTTACTTGTTGCTGTATTTGTGTTTGTCCCTAACTGGACCCTATGATTTGTCTTTTTTTTCAAGAAGTGTGTTCGAAACTCCCATGTTGTGCAGGCATGTCCACAGAGACCGCCGCACCTCTGTCCACGCTCGGTGAGAGAACGGGGTGTGCACCACAACACGCACTCAAACTTTAAAATTTCAGCCTCCGAATGGTGAAATGCAAACGACGAACAACTGGACTCGTGCGGTCATCCGGATTTGAGACTGCTGCTAATGTTATTTTGTCCTCGTTGTCAAATACTTCCTCTCTATTTTGTCTTTGTCCCAAATACCCCCACCTCCACCACACTTTGTCTTCATACTTTTCCATTTTTGGCTCCACCTTTCATGTACTAGTACGGTACATTCCAAACTTTGTACGTGTACACACTGTAGTTTTTGCCATTTCAGGCACAAACATCATGGTGTTGAGTGAAGGTCACACATGGCACATAGACAAGTTCATATAAGTTATAGAGGACATATGGGAAATAAATTGACGAATTAGTATTACACATAACCAGTTTTTCCACTACCAGACAGCAATGTATGTAGTGGACACATCATACATCATTTTTGGAATAAAGTGTACACTTAGCCACCTGGTGTGAACACGGATTGGGATTTTGTGGACACATCAAACATGACTTCAGAGATGAGTATTATGCATGCCCATTTCTTGCAACACTAAGGGTTGAGAGGCTCTGTGTACAACCAGGGCTCCCACGGATCACGAGTATTAGACGGACGCGGAAAGGGCATACACCTGCCCAGGATCCAAACCATTGTCTCCGGTTAAGGAGGTGTGGATGTCCATGGTGGCATCCCATTCCGTGTTACCCAATTGTCAAAGTCGGCCTTTACGGCGGTCCATGCAGTTGCAGCTGCCCGTGGATGCAACATGGCGGATGGCCACAATGCTTCCTCTCCACCCCAACGGCGCGGTCCATTCGGAACCTCAGTCCTCTCGCCGTCGGTGGCCATGTTCATGACTTACAAAAACAGTAGCTACGGTGAGGCAATGGACGTCAACATCCACATTTCATTTTTTTCTCACTTGGGCCACACTAGCGGAAACAAGGGCCATGCAAACCATAACCGTTGTACGGTGAACTACCTACAACCGGTCAGTTTGAGATGGTTTTCCGTCTCGTCTATGTGCCAATATGTGGCGAGGCACACCAGGCGTCGGATTCGATTTGGACTCAACGACGGAGATGGTGCGTCCTTGCTCCCATGTATGATGGGTTGTCCGCAAACGTGGACGGACTGCAGGTTTGACTGCGGTGACTTGTTGAACAAAGGACATATGGGTTCAACAATGATTTCTATGGTTTACCTCGCGAACTTTGCATGCACACAATGTTTGCAAGGGGTGTATGGTCCTCGCAAGAGGCAAATGACCAGCGCTCTATCATCGAACACTTGAAAAATTCACGTATGCACTTGACCAATGGGTGATCACAACCAGAATCTTGCCAAGTAAGAGAGGAAGCGAGTCAATGTGTGTTCTACTCGCACTGTCATCTGCCACGCTGTCCTTGCATCGTGGGCCAAGAATGGGATCATGTTTCAATGCTGTCGTCTTAGTATTCACCTTTTCCGCGGTGGACATCTGGAGTATTAGTTTTTAACAGTGGCCCTCAGAAACATTTTATGGATTTGGTGGACATTGTAGTCACTAATTCTGAAAAATTGGCCTCCACATTCTTTTCTACATAAATTTCTTTTTGTGTAGATTAGTTGCAACAACAATGGGTATGCGGCAAAAGTACCCAAAACAATTTGCGGAAATTGAGATGTTTTAATGATTCATAACTGACACTGACTTTACTTTGATTAAAAGTGCCAGCACTATCCAAGTGCCAGCACTATCCAAGTGTCAGTCAATAAGTGGATAGTGCTGGCACTTTTAATGATTCATAACTGACACTGACTTTACTTTGATGACAAGTGTTGAGTAAGTCGAGCACATATATACAATGCCGCAAATGAGAATGAGACATGTCTTGGGTCCTCGGTGCTTGAGCCGAGTAACACGTGCGGGGTCGTGCTGTGGGTGGCTTCTTTGAGAATCTCCGCCAAGAATTCAGGGTGCATCAAGAACATTGACACGCCGTTTTATTAAATTCCAACTTCGTCGAGAAGTTTATTGAACGATGTCAAAACATCAATATGGTTTGCAACACTTTCAACCATGCTAGAAGGTGGTCGAAGTGGTCAGAACCTTCTGGAACGGAATACCACATATCGAAGCAAGTGGCCAAAATGCCCTCAGCCAATCGGCGTAAAAATCCTAACGTCAACGCGCGGTGGGCAACCAATGTAATGACAGAAGTACCCACTCGCAGAGTTTATGGACTCGTGTACATCAGGGACATAACAATGGGTGGTCAATTCAAGTGACGCATGCGATGTTGCGTCATGAGAGGTCGCTTCAAAAAACTCCACCAAGAAGTCAGGGAGTTTTGAGAATATCGAGGCGCGGCTCCATAAAACTCTAGTGACGTCAAAACATCGATATAGTTTTTCATCCAGTTTTATCCCTAAGTGGTCCCCACTAACGTCACTCACGGATGTGGAAAACTTGCATCATAGCCTTTTCCATTTCGACAGTTGTGCCCCTGGCCATTGCCACATCCTTGTCTGCAACCGTCTCCATGGCCACCTCCTGCACCATCACGTGATGTTGTGGTTGCAGCTAGTGCCACAGCCTCTTGTCCGCCACCGACAGCCTAGGGGCAGTCCGCCTTGAAGTGCCCAGGCTAGAGGCAATTATGGCAAAGACCTTCACAGAAGGTCCTGTTGCGATGCTCACGCACCGCGTGCATGTTGTCGTTGTCAGGTTCGCGCTTGTGGTTGGGCGCCTTCTGTCCGCCACCTTTCTAAACCAAGGGTTTTGTAGGCTACTTGCCTTCGGCTCCAACCCGCTTTCCAGGTGTCCTTTAAGCCTGTGCTATATACATTTGTATTTTGCGGCTTTTTTTAATACTCGCATTCAGTTGTGCATCCGAGTAGTACTTTGGGTTTGCCAAATTCACTCATGTAGTCGTGCAACGCCCTCCAGCTTGTCCAAGCCTGGCCTGTTGCCATCGTGGTGGTCTTGTCCTTCAACTTCTTGCTAGCAAGAACGTGACGTAAGTATTTCAGCAGGAAGCACTCTGGGTATTTGAAAGTATGGGTTCCATTTTCCTCAGTGAAGCTTTTGGCTTCCTCCACGAGTGTGGTGAAATTACTAAATTAAGCCTCGAATGGGCAACCCATGTGCTTGAAGTCCTTGATCTTGTACAAGGCACGTTGCGTCTGTTCTCATGTTGGGTGTACTTCTTCCACATGGTAGCGCAAAAAGCCTCCCACCACATGGGCTACCACTCCAAGTGTCGCTGCTACGTACCCCATTCCTTGACCACGTAATTGAAGATTTTATCTTCAAGTCGCTTCGTGGCAAGGATTCCCCACTGGCCGAGTAGAACATTTTCCACGCTTAGAACGTGATCCATGCGGTCTAGCTAGTCGGTCAGCTTCACGTCCTTACAGAAGATCTCCACACTTTGGACAAAGTACGAATTCATGACTAGTCCCCATGTTGAAGATTCTGGCAAGTCCTCGCTCCCACTAACGGTGACATCAGCACCTACCATGCATTACGATCAGTGATGCACCCGTACCTGGGTTATGCTTTATAACACATTTTTTAGGTCGTCACATCGGCGGCTTGCCTCATGACCGGTCAGACGCTACAGTTGGAGATCACGGTCGAGGTCCGTGATGCTTTACCCAAATTGGGCTAGCAGGTTTGGTGAACGCAAAATTCAGCTCTGATGTCGTCAGAACCTTTGTGATAGCCTCGATGGCCTCTTGTTGTCAGTGCACATTTGTTCATTGTATGAGGGTACGGTTCATTTACATGCCTCCAAGTAGATCCACCTTCCAGAGGAAACTGTCATCCGCAACGATGTTCAAAGGGACGTGAAGATGTCCCATCAGGGCTACATTGTATGAAGGAGGTGTCCACTCCTTTGGGTGGTGTTGTACCTCCATCGGTGCTGATCTTGAGTCATCCTGCCAACTCGGTGGCTGCCTCCGCAAGCTTCTAATGTGTGATGCAAATTTCCTTTGCCGTAGCATCGTCTAGCTCATCTTCATAAGAACTTCCCATGTTGGTGCTTTTAGTGAAGTTGTTGCCGTTGGTAACTTCTGGCGATTTGGTAGGCGCCTTGCCCTTCTTGAACGATTGGTCCGAGTTCACTGCACGATGATGGTGAGGATCACAGTCCTCGTCGCCTTCATTGTCGTTGATGTCGTGCTCTTGATTGGGGTCCACGTTTGGATGGTCCTCCTCAAATGTGACCTCCACTGCGTGAGATTCATCCCATGTGTACGTCGATGTACTCACTGAGCTCTTTTTTTGCTTCCACTCACTTCTCAGTTTTGCAGAGATGATTGCGGGTTGCCCTCAGTGACACGGTTGTCATTATTTTGGCCACCGTGCTTGTGATGATGGCTACCAAAACTTGGAGTCCACCAGGGGCATGTGGTGAAGCCGTCACTACCTTGCCCTTGTTCATTTTGGACGCGCTGACACTTGCCATAACGTTGAGACGTGCAACCAGCATGTACCCCTTGTGTGAGTGTTGCTCAAAACCTCAAAGAGGTGTCGTCCCTTCTTGATGTCCCTGCTCTCATAATCGGTGATGCAAGTATAAAACAAATTTATGTTTTCTATGCTTCTGTGGAAGGCACAACCATGCGGTACAATTCCTAGTTCTCTAGGCCGCCATGGCACAAGCACATGATAGAAAACAATCTATTTTCTACGCCACCAGAGCCAGCGCAATGGCGAGCATATCTAAGCTAATCTTTCTACCCTTGACTCATGGCACTAGATTGCTTCCAAGCAAAAACTAGGAACATGACATTATGATGAATGAAAAATGAAGAGATAGGATGAGTTTCACACAAAATACCAAAATGCAAAGAAACGTGGCAAGAGGCAAGATTTGCCCTCTTCTTGTCCTTTTTGTCTTGGCTTGATTTTCTCATTTCCTCTCGTGTTGTTTGAATTTATCTTCTTGGACCTTCACTCATTTGGATTTCTTTTGATGCCTCTTGCTCCTCTTGGCAACATTTCCCTTGAGCTAGTGGCGTCGGAGAAGTCGTAACAAATCTTCAAGGTGTCAACTTCCTTCGTTTTAGGGTTCTCTTAGGCTGTGAGAGTCCCTGTTCTTGGATTGATCACTACCCTAATTTTTCAATTGAAAGATGGAGAAGAGAATCTCAAAAGGAGGAGGAAAATGGTGGTTTGGGTGTGGACACTCCCCTCCCCATCAACCAAAAATCCACGTGAGGAGAAGATTGGAGGAGATGAGATATAAAAAGGAGGTCCTCAAGAGCTTTCCAACACTCGTTACGATGCTTAAAGCGGTGATTTTTTAAGTCCGTACCCTCCTGTTGCATTTCTGTTGCTGCTGCGTTCTGTCTCTGTCGTGGCCACCAAAACCCTCACAGACTTGCTTGTGAGCGTCTTCCTGCTCTAAACACTTCTCTAACGGGCGTGTCTCTAGCTTCTACACGGAAGTCATCATCAGAGCTCGCAAAATGGAATCCAGAGCTTGCTGGAGGAGTTTTTCCCTCCGCTTCACGATGGGGGCAGTCATCATCAGCGACCAGTGCAGAGAGACTTGAGTATTTTGAGTCTCAGGAGGCCTATTTCTGTTCTTACCTCTCCCTATCATTCTAGGTCCCAAACGAGAGGGATACAACCCTAGACTCGTGAATTTGCACGATTTTTCCATGTTTGAAACTCTGATTTCATAATAAAAGAGATTTAGGTTTTTTTTGTAATACGAGAGTGCGAAATCATGGTGGGTGATGCACAATCGGCAGTTTTGTGCCAAATTCTTTCGTGCTGCCCTCGCTCTGCTCTTGCTCTATCCCTTGCTTTGCTCATCTGATGAGGCGAGGAAGAGAGGGAGAGGATGAGGGCTCAAGGCCACAGGTCTCGGTCCTCAAGGCCTCGCAGCCTCCTGGCCGCTGATAGAGCGACCAGCTTCATCGGCGACCACTAGGTGGTCGGCCAGTGACCTGAGCTGCTGCCGGCCGTCCAGCCAGCCGGCGGTCGGCCCCATCCCTTGCCATGGCGAGGGGTGGTGTTCAGATTCCCCTTGCTTCCACGAGGAGGGAGGGCTGAACTGTGGAAAGCTACATCACCTGCTACACTGTGGAAATACACTTTCGAATATTTGAGGAGGTCTCTATATTTGGAGCTCCCACCGCCCCCTCCTATCTCAAATACAAAACTGTACCGGCGGATCGTAACGGACAGAGTAGCTGGGGAGATTAAAAATGGATAGACAGATGCATGGACAGGGAGATTTATGAATGGCTGAAGAGAAATAATACGAGGATGAAACATAACTTAAAAAAAAAAAACATCAAGTACTTTACTAAGGTTAGCCATCACACTGATACACTTTTTGTTCTACTACCTGAGTATTCTTGTGGTTTGGCTTAGAGGAGGTGACGTCTAGAAACAAGGTCATAACTTTTTGTTAATGCATTCATGATCAAAGTGTTCCCTTACATGTAGAATAGGCAGGATACATAATAGAAGTTTGAAGTCTCTAAAATTGTCTTCCAAAAACATCACATAAGTTGAACAGGGAAACAACTACTTTCAAACAAAGCATACTACACATAAAATTGAACTGATCCCTTTCAAATCATTCTTTGATGAATACTTGGAATTCATCTTCTTTGTACACTCATGCTCATGTGCACACAAAAGAACTTTAATGTAAGAAATGTTCTTAGAGGGTACTTCAACCTGTGTTCCTAGTACATTAGGGGATCAATCAACGAGCTCCCACGCCTTTTGCTTCTGGAAACTCACTGAGAGCCACAGCATGCTACTTGACAGCTTCCGGGCATGTCATATCATCTTTGTATTTGACCGGATCCATAACAGGAGCATAAAAGATAGATTCAGGAAACGGATCGACCATAGTCAGGATGGAGATGGCACAGACAAAAGAAGGTCTGCCGGACGTGACAGCTACCAAAGAGGGCCGCTAGAGCCTGTAGTTTTGGCAATGCGAGAACAGAGACAAGGAGGCACAGTTTGTTTCCAGTCCCTGGGGTGATTTTGGTTCCATTTGCATGGCACTGGTGGATTTGACGGCGGCGGTGGTGGAGGGAGAACTGCGTCTTGCTGATCTTTGAATGAGATAATGAATGGTAAAACACCAGTGTGATCTTCCGGACCAGGATCAAGAGGATTTTTTGGGATAGGAGTGGCAAAAAATCAAGAGGAGTGACAAGAAGTTGAGGCGGTTCTTGGTGTGTGACTGCGACAAGATGTTTGAGGATTTCATCAAAGGTATCCCTATGACTTTTGACTATGGTGCGGGTTATGGGATCCCACAGTCAATATGCTTGACTGTTGTTGTTGTTGTTGTTGTTGTAGCCCATCGAAACACCCTTCTTGGTGCAGGGACCAAGTTTGTCTCTGGCCACAGGTGTGATCCATGCATAGGCCTAGCAGTTGGATTATCGGCTGTTCCAGGCCTCATACATGGTCATCTGATTTTGTAGTTACTTGCAGGGGATCCAGGTTAAAGATAACAAGCCGTGTTTAAAGCCTCTATCCATAAACCGTGAGGTAGTCCACCTAAAGCATGTATCAAGCCTTTTGATGCGGAGTGTTGTTCATACGTTCAGCACGCCCGTTCTGTTTTGGACTATGAAGCACAGTCTGCTGATGCCTGATGCACTGTTGCTCATAGAATATGGTAAGGATTGTACTTAAAACCCCCTCACCATTTTTAGAGTGGACAGCCTTCACCCGCTTGTTTGTCTCGTTCTGAACTCTCCTGATCTAGGTAATGATGTGCTCAGCTGCTTCAGATTTGTGGCGGTGGTAGCGTAGGCACACATGATGAGTGAAATTATCCAAAAGCACAAGGAAATCAGGATTTCCAGAGATAGATGTGTCTTTGATGCAGCAGAGGTCCATATGGTCAAAATTAAGCTTGTCTACAACACTGATATTAGAGTGTCTTGAGAAGTTGTCTTCGCTTTGCTTCCGTACAAGGCCTTTTTGCAGCACACCAAATCCTAGGATATGGGGATCTCATTTATGAACCCAGATCCTTCATCAAGATCTGATCTGGGATTCAAGAATCAGATTACAATTAATAAAATGGGGTTGGACGTTCAGAATTTCAGGTTTGGGCCTTGCTTAACCTATCCGAAGAAGATTCAGGGATCCTTGGAATCTGGAGGTCTTTATTTTTTAATCCGGGGATCCAAATCCCTTGTAAAATCCAAAACCGGTGATCAGGATCAATCCTACAATCCGGGAATCTTATCCAGTGTGCACCCTTAACAAGGCATCCTTCGCAGCAGGTGGAGGTTGGTTTGGTCAGATTTGGTGGGAGGGATTCCACCATTGCTGCCTTGGACATGTCAGTCAATGTCTTGAAACCAAAATGACCGAGTTGTTGGTGCCATAAGAGTGTCAATGTGTCTTTTCATGAGGAAGGAGCGGATGAAGGGCCGCAGGCTACGAGTGCAACTTCATTGTTCCCATCATTAGCTTTGGTGTCCAAGATTAGAAGAATATTGAGAATGCCTTCTTGTTTTACTTCCGCCGTGATTTTTCCATCATTGGTATAGGTCTGACAACTTTCATTGACAGCAGAGATCACCTTGTAGCTTCTTTCATTCAGCCGTGTGACGGATATGAGGCTGGCTTCCAGAACCTGATACAGAAAAGACTTCAGCCTAGGTCCGGGAGGCCAATTTTCCTTCAAATGAAATGGAGAAATTCACAGTTTTCATCCCAGTTTTTGGAATGATGTGTCCGTCACCAAGACAAACATGTTTTGGATTTCTAAACTCTTTGAAGTTAATGAATTAGGTCGTGTTGCACGTCATACGTCAGGTCCAGAATCCAAGCCAGAATTCCCAATACTTGTAGGAAATCACTCTTAATGGCACATAAAACAAGCTCCTCCATGATGAAATCATCTGCCTCAGAGGTAGATACGATTGGTAGATCTTCAGCAGGTGATGTGAAAGTGATGGGGGAATTCCTGGTGCCGCTGCTCTGATTTCCAATGGTTTACATATGATGATCCATTCTTGTGCCATTTGTGTCATCATCTGTTTGATATCTTCCAAGATTGTTGAATCTTTCATGGTATGTAGTTGCTCTACTTCTGGTCCGGTGGTAAAAAGGGCATGTAGAGGAGTCGGATATTGTGGCTTTTGTGGCTTGTCACGTAATCTGTTGAGATGACCAAGTTGCTGGTAGTCCAACACCTCGCATGTTCGAAACCATTTCTGCCCGGTTTTCTAGGTGGAATAATCCTACCTTGAGACATGAGCCTTTGAGGAGCCTGAGATGGGAAGTGCGTAGTTGGAAAACCACCTTGGTTGTTGCCTTGAAACGTAGGCCGATGAAGTGCTGGTTCCCCGTTCTGGTAGCAAGTGCAGCTTCAAATCCTTCAGGAATTTTGAGATGTTTTTCTTTGTCTCTGAAGAAATATTCACAGGCATGATCAAGAGTGAAATCATGTGCGTCAACCAGTGGTCCTGGGACATCTTGTACTCCCTGTGCCCCTCGTCCCGCAAATCTGGTGGTGCTGCTGCTGATGTTGCTACTGGTAACAATCTGGCTTCTTCAAGATTCTGAATGGCTGTGATATGTTTCTTCTTGTTCCTGGAAGGCAAGTAGCTGTTCCACCGATGTATGAAGTTTGGAAGGTAGACTGGAAAACATATGTGGAATCACCACTTTCTTAGATAATTCTTGGCCCATGGCAATGATGCGCTCAACGGGTTTTTTTAGCTCGGCCACATGATCTTCCAATCAGGCTGTCTCTCCAATTTCAGATTCACAGAACTGAATGAAGAGGTTATGAATCTAATAAACACTGAATTTGATATCAACTTAACAAAGATCTACCCATGCAGTGTGTGGGTTAAGGGTTGCGATGTTATCTCTTCCAAGAAAATTCAATCTTTCTGAAACCTTCATTGTTAAGATGGCAAATACCTGGTTGAGCTACAGTTCTCATAGTAGCTTTTCTTCCGTGGTGGCATTTGGATCCAATGTTTCTCCTTGGGGTTCTGAGACAAAACCCCAAAATCCTTTGGCCAAAAACACCATTTTCATGCTGACCGCAATTTCAATGAAGCCGGCTCCATCAAATGGTTGTACTTTGTATTGGTCGTCCGAAGTGCCACCAATGAAGCTTGTCATGAGACCCTGTCTTGAATTCGCGGTAAGAGGAACAGCACAACCAGTCCTCAAGAGATTCATGAATCACCTGCTCTGACGCAACTTGTTGGAGATGCAGATCATTGAGTATCAAAAAACACATACGAAATAGTGCAAGCCAATTGCAAAACCATGTGGATCAACACAGGCTACACGCCAGATCCACAACATACTACAATGTGTGTGTGTGTGTGTGTGTGTGTGTGTGTGTGTGTGTGTGTGTGTGTGTGTGTGTGTGTGTGTGTGTGTGTGTGTGTGTGTGTGTGAGAGAGAGAGAGAGAGAGAGAGAGAGAGAGAGAGA
>SZWC01007002.1:54182-67438 GCA_023375785.1 Penium margaritaceum
AGAGAGAGAGAGAGAGAGAGAGAGAGAGAGGAATCCTTCATTTAAGAAACTCTAACTCCTGGGTACATGGTTAGCTAAACATTGAATCTTAACAGTTGAAAAAGAATGAGCTGGAAAGCATTCCTTAAATGGTCCTGTCAATGTTCACACCGGCAGAGCTTCTGCATGCACATTGACAGTTCCAGTAATTGTGCCTATGTTGAGCTTACCTCAGGATCCATTTGAATTGATCCAATGAGTTTCCTTCCTCTTCTTGCCATCCTTCCCTGGTGCCCTGATCTATTCATTCTTCTTCAACTATAGATCTAAAAAATGATGAGGACGTCAGCCGTAGATCAGCTGTACATCAGCCGCAGTCCGCCATCCTTGTCCGGCTTCCTGTGTCTCTTGTCAGGCCTTTGTGCATGGAGCCTCCACATCAACCACCTTCCACACCTCTGCCTCAACAGCACGACTTTTCCCTAATGTGCAATGCGTCAACGGATGTCTATTGCAAACAGGTACAAGGCATGGACTGGTGGACGCATGAGACTACCCTCTCTGCCACACCCCGAGAGTAGGAATAGACATAGTGTAGGCATAGGTTGTGGAGGGTCAGAGGAGAGAGTGGCACATCTCCCCTGGCCCTCGGCGTAATGCCTCATTGAGCATGTTTCCCTTTTGTCCCAGTTTCCAACACCTTCAGCAACATCATCTCCATCAGCTACGTGGACAGCACTAACTTCATCACTGGTGTCCAAACCATCAACTGTATCAGGTACATCCATTGTTTCTGCAAATTCAATAGCATCAGCTCTATCAGCAGCATTGGCTATGCAAGCTCCACCATTGGTTTCCATAGCATGAGCAGAATCAGGTAGATTGGCAGCATCTGTCCCTTCAATAACATTAGCTCCATCAACTGCATTCGGTGCACTCACTACACAGAATACACCAGTGGCACTGTCATCACAAGCAAAATCAACTGCGTTGGAAGCATCCACACGTACAGTATCATCAGCTCCACCACTTCTTTCAGCTGTTTTGGTTATAGGATGGGAACCAATTGCATCGACAGGATCTACAAAATCAGGTGCATTGGCAATATCTACCGCTTCAAGAGCAAAATGTGTAACAGATAAATCAATAACATCAGCTACATCAACATCACCAAGTGCATCGATAGTCTTTACCTCTGCTGTAGCATCAGCTCCATGAACTGCATCCACTACACTAGTTACACCATTGGAGTCGACAACACTAGCAACATGAGGTGCCTCACCGACGTCTGCACAATCAATGACATTAGTTCCGCCATGTGCAGCACATGCAGCATCTATATCACTAGTCGCATCAGCTGCATCGTCAACATCTACATTATCTACAGCATCGGCTGTATCAGCCTTGTCGACATCATGTGTAGCATCCATAACACCAGCTACATAACCTGCATTAGATTCATCAGCCTCCCTGTTGCGTCAGCTACATCAGCTAGAGGTACTACACCAGCTACATCCATTAATTTTTTGTTTGTCATCGACTGTATACTGGCCACTAGAGTTACTCCTCATACGTCTGAAATCACAGGGGCAGTCTTTGAGTTTTATCCACCTATTGTACTGATAGCAGAGTCAGTTCCTCATAATGAGGGAGCGCTACCTAGTCACATGTGTGCAAGACTCCGTGCCCGTGAGGATGAGATTGGTTCCCTCGTGAATGGCCAACATGTTCATGTATGAATCATTCGATAGGCATTTTTTAGCATTAAATCCACATCTCAGGATGTAGCTGGTCACTTACCCATTAGGGACATGCAAAGGAGTGCTAGAGTGCTACATACACATGGCTAGAGAGTGTGACTCATGGGATGCAGACAAGTGGCTGCGCACACCACATGGTACATTAGGTCAGCTGGTCGTGGAGGGTAGTAGTGGACACATCCCCGGTTGTTCTGAGATTAGTTCCTTGGTGGCCTCACACAGGGCCCCATAGGATGGGAATGCTAAGGCATTGAGTGTTTCCGATGCTCCCATGCCTCACCTCCATCATTCTCCTTCGCCCGCAAACCATCCATCCATCCTACTAACCTCGATACGTGTTTGAGACCAGGGGTAGAGATACCTACATTGTCGATGTTCCACCTACTAGCACAACAACAAGACTCATGAAGGGACGAATCTCGAGAAAATGTATTGCTTGTCAGTTTTTGTATCAACACATCATGGACATTTCGGTTGACTACCTTGACGTATGGTGTTTAGTTGTCGAAGTTTCTGACAAATTTCACAATCTTGTGGAACAAAATGCAGAATTTTGGTGAACATTATCAGATATTTTATGGTTTTTTTATGACCATGGATTCTGTAAAGATGAAATCTGTTGGTACATGTTTCAAGGAAACGTGGTGACCTCTCGACTCATTGCAGACTCCACTGACACTGATGTAGGTGACTGAGAGGGAAGAGGTTCTGAAGTTGGCAGATTCGCCATGGACACAATACTCCGATGACCGTTTGGACATCTGCAACATTTACGTCTGTCCCGGCTGTTTAAGTTTGCGCGGATAACTTGGTGCTAGGATGAGTCTCATCCTGGTTCTTAGCCGGGACGTGGGTCCGTTGGTTGTGATTGGGAGCCTGTTTCAAGCCCCAAAAAGCTGTAGGGGGGCAGAGCCTTGAGTGAGAATGAGCTCGCTTCTCGCTCATTCTTTGGCTTTCCACCGGCACCCTACACCTCTGTTCGTTTTCACTGTAAGATCTAACTCACCTCAGCTGCACTTACAATCGCCCCCACTTCTATGGCTGTGGCTTGTGCATCCTTGCTGAGCCCCACTGCATCCTTCTAACATCCTCCCTTACCCATTGGTATCAGAGCTGGTTGGGGAAGCGACACTAGCTCCAAGGGGACGGCACTTTCAAGCACCACCTCAAGACCCCTCATGATCATCGTCGCCATCGCCAAAGCTACCCGCCACTTGCCTGCAGCTTATGTTATGAATCAGCAACGTGGTCCATTACAGCCACTCACAACAAAGGCGTGGCAATCACGCGTGTGGTCATCACCATTGGCATGGTGGGGGCTCTACCATGCGCATATTCCCATGCCTCCATGGTGGCTTAGGCCACCCTCTCACCCCACACACCCCCTACAGAAGCACCTCTGTAGCAGCCCAGCACGTTGCCGTTGGGGCCATCCGGAGTGAGCACTCACATGGCAGCTGCATTCTTGGCTGCCACCTCTCGTGCTTGGGTGGCCCAAATCCTTCACCCTTTGTAGCTGCTTTTTACAGCCAATCTTTGCAGCCGCCCTAAGTAACCTCTCTTGGTTGCCTCTCGCACTGCATTGATGCATGCCTCTTGGTACCCACCCCTCCCAACCGCTCCAAGGAGCCACTCTTGGCTGCCTCCATTGGGCAGCCGACAGCAAGAACTGTGCCTCGGTGCTATAGCTTACCTCCTTGGCCATTCTTCTGGGCCAGCCTCTCTCCCATCTTCTTCAACCCTGCGGGTGCCGACAGAGAGCGACGACCACCATTGCGTCCTAGCCACCTCGGTGGCAGAGATCACGCTCGCGTACCACGAGATCCCCGGTGCTACCCCTCTCACATCCTTCTACGATGAGAGCAATGCTACTTTCCAGGCGTGGCATCGTCGCAAAGCCGATGAAAGGTCACCCATGTCCAACCACTCCTCTCCATTGTGGAGCGATCCAGTAAGAAATCCTTCTCAAAACACCCAGCACACCTCAAGGGATAGCGGCTTTACTACGGTGGAGACTGCTACCGCTGCCTTCTTGGCCAATCTCACCAGAGACGTTGTCCCTTTGTCAGCTATCCAAACTGTGTCACCTCTGCCGTCATAGAGGTTGCCGCAGGATCAGCAGCAGCCTTCAAAATGGCAGCCAGTACATTACGCTCCCCAGCATCCACCTCAGCAGGTCATGTTGCTGAGTCCTACAATGAGGCCGTTGTCATTGCCAGGCACGTTACAGAAACAACCGCCAAAAATAGCACACGTATTCCAATTTTTGCAGCCGTCATCACCTACACCACAGCATCTATAGCATCTGCCACAGCAGTTGTCGTAACAGCCATCCGTACTTTGACAGCTGTAGTAGCCACATCAGCGACATCTGCACCATCAGTTGCCATCATTCTAGTGACAGTTGCTATCCATGTTGCTGTCATACTTACTACTTTAGGTGTAGCGTTGGTAGATGGTGCCCTTGCTCTGGTGGTTCCAGCTACTACAACCATGTTGGTTCTTTCTGCGGCAGCTCCTGCAACTATCCCATCTCTCCTTGCCCTTTCTCACTCTCCTCCTGGTCCACCTGCTGCTTGACATCCCTTCTTGCATGTGTTATCCCTGCTGGCTTTCTGGATTTGTTCTGCCTGCTGTTGCTCAGTGCTTGAACCGGGGTTGGGAACTGTCCTGAACCACACTCAACATGTGCATAAGGCACTTCTCATTTTTCCACACCCACTGGACAGGGAAATCTCTGCCAATTGTTTCTGGAAGAGCCCCTTGTTTTTTTCCATGCCTGGTGACAAGGAGTTCATCATAGCAGACCTGTAACGCCAACTAAAACGTACTCTTGAAGAACAGTGCACAGCTAAGGATTGTCTCAAGATAGCAAAAAACAGGTGTGCTGCTTTTGTTTGTGAGGTCGTTGTTATTGTGCTCAAGTGCATCCGACACCTCTATAGCCACTAATGTTGCTGGCACCCCTGCTGCTGCCGCACCTGACGCTGCGTCATGCCAGCATGACTGCTTCTCCCATTTTCCAATCTTTTCTCCAGGCCTCACCTTCTTCTCCTAGGAATTGCACTTTTAATGCCTGGGCTCAGGATGAGCATCTTTGGGGGCGCTACTTCCCTACTGACCCTGCTGCCAACCCCCATTTCACCCCTGCCCCTACTTAAGTTGCTTATGGTATCCGCACTCTCATCACAGCTGCGCCTGAGCACCTTGTGAACAACGTTGGCATGTTCAACGCCCATCCTTCTATTGGCCGACCAGGTGATCTCATTAGTGCTTATGCCATGCTTTGTCACCGCACCACCATTACCGGCCAGGCTGTCCAGAGTGTCCTCACTATTCAATTCAACACGGCTCTGATCCGGCCAACAAGTCCGTTGATGCCTACTGGGCTCGCGGTCTCAAGCTCCTTCGCAAGCTTGGTGAGGCCACACCTAGACAGCTCTCGGAAGTTCTCACCATGGTCACCGTGCTCAGTCCTAAGCACTCTGACCTTCTCTGTGATGTCAAAGAAGGTGAGCTGCAGCGGCTTGTCTCCTAGCCAATTCCATCCAAGTCTCCCCAAGGTATCAATGTGCTTTGGGACTTCATCGCCGAGCGCCTTGCCACCTAGTGGACTGTTCCTTTAGGAATAAGTGGTAGCATCATACTAATGTCACAAGAGTCATTGCTCTCACCACTAGCTCATCTTCTTCCTCTTCTTCTACATCCTCTTCCTTGTCCTCTTCCTCCACGTCCTCCACAACCTCTACTCTTACCTCCCAGAGGACTGGTTGCGACACGGATCATGGCAAGGAGAAGGGAAAGGAGAAGGCCCTCGCCTCCTCATCCCGTGTTCCTGGCTCTCTTGTGTGCTGGAACTACGACTCAACCAAGCATTCCGCAACTTCATGTCCCGCTCCTCTAGATGATCTCCACTTCACCCGTCCCATGCAACACCACTGGGCCCGCACCTTCGCTGCCTCCACTAGCATCCATTATAGTTTTATCCTCCTCTTCTACCACGACGATCTCAGCACAGGCTTACTCCACCACTGGGATTCCTTCTGTTACTCCTCCTACCCCTACTGTTGGGGCGGGCCGCCTCCCTACGGTGTACCATCCTAAGCTAGTCCTCCCTCCTCCACCTACACCATCCCGCCGTGGTTTCCTCCTCCCTCGGGTGCAACTTCTCCAACTCCAACGGCGTCTGTCGCGGGTGATGCTAAGCGAAAGTTGGAGCAGTCTTGTGAGAGTGTGTGCTTTCTGGGGATTAATACTTTATGTGTGGAGAGCACTTTCACAACAAAAAGATAGACTTGGGGTAGTCTGCAAGCCACAGCTGGAAAATCACAAGTTGATTAAAATGACCTATGTACTGGGTTTTTATACTCTCTAACCAGCTAGCTCTGGCCCTAACCCACTGCTCTTCTAGCTTTCTTTAACAAGCTACTTGTACCTGTCCCCGGTGCCCTACATGCACCTATTTCTTAGTCCAAGAAGTGCATGACCGTCGATCATCCAGATTGATGGTTTGTCTCATATCTTGTGCTCCAGCATGATCTACTTCGGCGAGCCGCTACGTGTGCCTGAAGTCACCACGTATGCTTCCCGGGGGTGGGTGCAATCGCGTTTTTGAGCAAGCCACCAGAAGCACGGCCATCGCGGTTGACCACGTCCGATGTCGAAGAGTTCTCCGGAGTGACCCCTCTCGGTGGATGGTGTAGGAAAAGGAGCCATTCGGCTTAGTTTCAGGTCCACAGGAGCAAGTTCCAAGAAACTACCGGATGCCTGCTCCGATTGTCAATCCGACTTCACCATTGGAAAGATCAGGTGCCAAAATGTCTACGGTCCAAGTTTGAGGCCGATCCAACGGCCGGATTGGGAGATATGAATTTTCGTAGTTTTCGGGGTCATCGACCGCCGATATCCGGGTGACCATGGGCGATGGCTCCATGCCTTAGCCTGAGAAAAGAAAAAGGTAAGAGGTCCAGGGTCAAGACCTGATGGGAGAAATATCCAAAAAGGTCCTAGATTCTTGGGTTGCCTTGTCAGAGTGTGCTGACTAGGAAAGAGGTAACTCTCCTTACTTTTTAGGTGAGGTGAGATCCTTGTGTGCTAGCCATGGACACATGGCGATTCTCCATGGGATTGTGGGTTATGTGACCACTAGGAGTGTGCCATGAGAGCATTTTCTAGCTCTCTAGGTCGTGTGTGAGTGGTCAGCCTGATTGCTAGGCTGATTTCCTCCCTTGTGTAAGATTATGGACTCTAGTGTGTGAGCCTTAGCCTCCATGGCTAAGTGGTGTGGCTTGTGAGAGGGTTGACTTGCCCAAGCTCTAGCTCTATATATACTCCATCATTTTAAGTGATTTAAAAACCATTCTTCAGCACAAATGATGCCCTTCCAGTCCCACATGCTCGCTGCTCCAAGGCTCCCTCTCTCGTCCAGATCCAACTTTTGGTATCAGAGCCAAGTTCTGCCACTTTCAGACAGCACAGGCCGTCACTTTGAGAGTGACGGGTTGGGGTAGAAGCTTCACCAGATTTGCCAATCGACCACTGGATCTTTAAGTTCAAGAGACAAGCTTTCCAAAAAGCCCAAGATCGCAAAGATCCAACGGTCGGATTGAGAGTTATGCTCAAAACGAGGTCGGCCAGGGCTACACTCTTCTCTCTGAGTAAGACTGTCGCCTTGTGATGACCATAACTCTCTTGTTTCTTTGTCAAATTTAAAAAGTAGAACATATGAATTGAAGTATTTTTCCTAAGCTTTCCATTGGTGCAAAAATATGTGCATTCCATTGGTACGTTTGGGAGAAACGCCGTTTACAAGCTGGCTGGTGTGAGCTGGAGTAGGAGCAGAAGCATACCATGTTTTCAAAAGGGTATATCTCTGAATATCCCCTGTTGATGACCCTGTTTTATGGGTCGATCTGAAAGGTTTTGAGCTGCATTTTCCAGTGGTGGGCTCAGTTTTTCAACATTCCCAGTCTGCTGGCCTCTACAGTCCATTTTCTGTCAGACAGATTTCAGGCTAAAGTAGTAGCAGAAGCAGGGGTAGCGCCGCCACTCAATTGCAGCGCTGAGCATCACCAAGGCTCAAAATGGCAGCAGCAGGCGTGGTAACAGCAGCCCAGCCCTTGGAGAGGCTGGAAGGACGCGCCAACTTCACGTTTTGGAAGATCCGTACCCGCCTCCTTTTGGAGGAGAGGGGCTTGTGGGAGGTGGTGAGCGGCGACGAGCGCGCTCCGCCTCCACAGGCAAAAGGCATCACCGCAGCAGAGGTGGTGGCGGGGAAGACGCCGCAGAAAGGTGCAGCAGATGCAAGTTCATCTACAACTGCAGCAGCGGCATATGAGGAGTGGAAGAAGAAGGACAGGCAGGCCTACAGGCTGCTTGTCAACACCATCTCCAACCCGCATCTTCAGTACGTGAGTGACAAGGCTACTGCAAAAGAGGGGTGGGACACGCAGTGCAAGAAGTATGAGAGCAAGGATCCTGCATTCCTCATGCTTTTGGAGGAGAAGATGATGGCGTTGAAAATGCAGGGTGGCGAAGGGATGGAGGCGTACTTTGACAGGGCAAAGGAGCTAGCAAAGCAGCTGAAAGCGGCTGGCAACCCTGTGGAAGACACGCGCTTCGTCCTCCTCTTGCTAAGGGGACTCCCAACAAGCTATGACACGGTGCGAGAGACGTTGGAGTGCAAGCCGACTCTCGACCTCGACTTCATTTGCACGCACCTGGTGCAGGTAGAACTGCGTCGCAATGCCGCAAAGCACAATGGCGGCAGTAGCAGCAATGAAGCAGCTTTCATGGCCATGGGCTCACGCAACCAGCAGCAGCAGCAACAGTCTGGGCAGCAGAGAGGCAAGAAGAAGGGCAAGTGCCACTATTGCCAGAAAGAGGGGCACTACAAGAAAGAGTGCTTCAAGTTCAAGAGGGACCAGAAGGAGCAGCAGCAACAGCAGCAAAAGCAGCAATCTCCACAGCAACAGCAACAGCAGTCACAGCAACGTCAGCAGCAGCAGCAGCAGTAGCAGAACCTGACCGGCATGCGTCATTTTGGCAACATGAACGTCGCCAAGGAGGTGCGCGACCGCCTCTTCATGGCGAAGTCTGACATGTCGCAGAAGGAAAAGGCAGATCTGGCGTGGTACAAGGACTCGGGGTGTACCAAGAGTCTGACGCACCACAAGGAGTGGTTTACGCAGCTGCTCTCCATTCCCCCCCGTCCGATTGCTTTGGGTGATGATCGGGTGGTGTATGTTGAGGGGATTGGGATTGTGGAGATGTGGTTGGAGACCCCGCGTGGCATTGAAGTGGGAGTATTCCATGGCGTGCTGTATGTACCTGATGCTGCGTTCAACCTTCTCTCAGTGTCCTCTCTCTCCAACACAGGACTGCGCGTTGTCTTTGACGACGACTATGGCTACATCCTCGACAAGGAAACCGGAGAGGAGTTGGCCAGGTCGGTGAAGGAAGGCGACATGTACCGCCTGCTAGGGGCGACCAAGATCCCGCGCGAGCAGAGTCTTGCAGCAGTGGTGTAGGCCACAGATGGCGAAATCTGGCATGCGCACTACGGTCACATCGGCATGCGCGCCTTGCAGCAACTTCAAACAAAGCAGATGGTGCGTGACTTACCCACCATCTCTAACTTTGAGCAGCAGTTGTGCATCGGCTGTTTGGAGGGGAAGCAGCATCGCGAGGCGTTCTCTGGAGCAGGAGAGCGCGCGAAGGAGGTGCTGGAGCTGGTCCACACAGACTTGTGTGGCCGATGCAGACCCAGAGCTTTGGAGGCTCTAGGTATTTTCTCACCTTCATTGATGATTTCAGCCATTACACTGCTGTGTACTTCCTTTCCTCCAAGGACCAGTGCTTTGACAGGTTCAAGGAATTCAAGGCCATGGTGGAAAACCAGACTGGCAAGAAAATCAAGGCGCTGCGCAGCAACCGCGGTGGAGAGTACCTGAGCAAGGAGTTTCAAGACTACCTCGCAGCAGCAGGCATCAAGACGCAGCGCACCGCGCCATACTCGCTGCAGCAGAACGGTGTAGCAGAACGCGCCAACCGCACCATTGTTGAGTCGGCGCGCTCCATGCTGCACGCGGCTCGGCTCACCTACGACTTTTGTGCAGAAACAGTTAGCACTGCGGTGTACATCAAGAACCGCAGTCCAACCAAGGCCCTGGAGCAGATGACGCCGTATGAGGCGTGGTTCGGCAAGAAGCCAAGCGTGGGCCATCTTCGCGTGTTTGGCAGCTTGGCGCAGATGCACGTGCCAAAGGAGAAGCGGCAAAAGTGGAACGCGAAGAGCGCGCAGATGCTGATGATTGGCTACGACGTGGCAAGTAAGGCGTATCGCCTTTAAGAGAGGGATACAGGCCACGTCATCATCTCCAGGGATGTCGTCTTCAACGAGAGCAACGTCATCGGCACCAACATTGTCTGTGAAGAGGCAGCAGAAGCAGCAGCTGACGAGGTAGTGGGAGCAGACATTCTCCCTGACCCCGTATCTCCTGATCCTTCCTCTATTGTGACAGTGGGAGAACCTCTCTATTCTCCCAAGTTTGATGCAGCAGATACAGCGGCCTCATCGGCAGAAGCAGAGGAAGAAGATGCACCACCATCGGCAGGAGCAGTTGTGCCGGTAGCACCACGCCAGCCGCCTGCAAACGCTCTAGCACCAGTTCGGAGGTACCCTCTCAGGGTGCGCTACAAGCCTGGTGAGCGCGGGCATTTCTGGATGCTCCAGAAACCAGACCAGATGAACGTTGCAGTTGCAGCAGACTCTGATGAGCAGACATCATACAAGGAGGCCATGGCTGCACCAGATGCTGCAGATTGGGCGCAAGTTGTGCAGCAGGAGATACAGTCGCAGCTCGACAACGGTACGTGGGAGCTGACTGAGCGTCCACCTGGACGTAAGGTGATCAAGTGCAAGTGGGTGTTCAAGAAGAAGCGAGTAGCAGATGGCAACCTGGAAAAGTACAAGGCCAGGCTGGTCGCCAAGGGCTACTCGCAGCAGGAAGGCATCGACTACACGGAAACCTTTGCTCCTATTGCAAAGTTTGCCTCTGTACGTACGCTCCTTTCCTCTGCAGCAGCAGAGGACTTTGAGGTTCACCACATGGACGTCAAGACGGCATTCCTGAATGGTGACATGGAGGAGGAGATTTACATGGAGCAGCCGGAGGGGTTCGTCATAAATGGCCAGGAGCACCTGGTTTGCAAGCTGCAGAAGTCGCTGTACGGCCTCAAGCAAGCGTCGCGTGCTTGGAACCAGAAGTTGGATGCGGCGTTGCAGTGCATGGGATTTGAGCGCAGCGAGTGTGACTACAGCGTCTATCGTTGGCAGCATGGTCATGAGGTGCTCATCATCATCGTTTATGTGGATGACATGCTCCTCCTCTCCAACAGCATGTCTGCGCTGTAGGAGTTCAAGGAGGCCATGCAGGAGCGCTTCCAGATGTCTGATCTCAAGGAGGCGTCATACTTCCTCGGAATCCAGATCACGCGTGACCGCAAATCACGCTCTCTCTCCCTGCAGCAGAGCCGTTACATCAAGGATGTCTTGCAGCGGTTCGGTATGGCCGAGGCCAAACCCATCGGCACGCCGCTGGAGACGCGGCAGTACCTCGTGAGCTTCAATGGAGAAGCAAATGCAGCAGAGCGGCAGAAGTACCAGAGCGTCGTCGGCACCCTCATGTACCTGATGGTTGCAACCAGGCCGGACCTCGCACAGGCTGTTAGCGCTGTGAGCCAGCACATGGCAAACCCCGGACCTGAGCACCAGAAGGCAGTGAAGCGGATCTTCCGCTACCTTGCTGGAACCATCAATATCGGCATCACCTACAACGGCAACAACAACAACATCATCGGCTATACAGACGCAGATTGGGCTTCAAACCCTGAGGACCGCAAGTCCATCTCTGGACATGTGTTCCTCATGAATGGTGGGGCCATCAGCTGGTGCAGCAAGCGGCAGGTGGTCGTGGCCACCTCAAGCACGGAAGCTGAGTACGTCTCTCTCAGCTTTGGAGCCAAGGAAGCAGTTTGGCTTCAGCGTCTCATGGCAGAGATGAGTGGGAGTGCAGAAGTTCCAGTTCCTGTGCGCGTCGACAACCAGAGCGCAATCGCACTCGCCAAGAATCCTGAGCACCATGCACGCACCAAGCACATTGACATCGCATATCACTTCATCAGGCATATGGTGCAGGAGGGTGCTATCAAGCTGGAGTTTACTCCAACCAGCAAGCAGGTCGCTGATTTCTACACCAAGCCAGTGACCCGTGAGAAGCAGCAGTTCTGCATGAAGGCATGTGGACTCAGCCCACTCTGAGTGCGGCAAAGTGGGAGATTGTTGGAAAAGGAGCCATTCGGCTCAGGTCCACAGGAACAAGTTCCGGGAAACTACCGGATGCCTGCTCCGATTCTCAATCCAACTTCACCATAGGAAAGATCCGGTGCCAAAATGTCTACGGTCCAAGTTTGAGGCCGATCCAACGGTCGGATTGGTAGATATGAATTTTCGTAGTTTCCGGGGTCATCGACCGCCGATATCCGGGTGACCATGGGCGATGGCTCCATACCTTAGCCTGAGAAAAGAAAAAGGCAAGAGGTCCAGGGTCAAGACCTGATGGGAGAAATATCCAAAAAGGTCCTAGATTCTTGGGTTGCCTTGTCAGAGTGTGCTGACTAGGAAAGAGGTACCTCTCCTTACTTTTTAGGTGAGGTGAGATCCTTGTGTGCTAGCCATGGACACATGGCGATTCTCCATGGGATTGTGGGTTATGTGACCACTAGGAGTGTGCCATGAGGGTATTTTCTAGCTCTCTAGGTCGTGTGTGAGTGGTCAGCCTGATTGCTAGGCTGATTTCCTCCCTTGTGTGAGATTATGGACTCTAGTGTGTGAGCCTTAGCCTCCATGGCTAAGTGGTGTGGCTTGTGAGAGGGCTGACTTGCCCAAGCTCTAGCTCTATATGTACTCCATCATTTTGAGTGATTTAACAACCATTCTTCAGCACAAGTGATGCCCTTCCAGTTCCACATGCTCGCTGCTCCAAGGCTCCCTCTCTTGTCCAGATCCAACTATGATCTACTTCGGCGAGTCGCTACGTGTGCCTGAAGTCACCACGTATGCTTCCCGGGGGTGGGTGCAATCGCGTTGTTGAGCACGCCACCAGAAGCACGGCCATCGCGGTTGACCACGTCCGATGTCGGAGAGTTCTCTGGAGTAACCCCTCTCGGTGGATGGCATATTCAATACGCCACTCGCTGAGCGCTCGAGCATCACACTCGAGTTGCGTGCACGGAACGATGTTGCAAAGTAATGAGTGAAACACGTCCCTAGTGTGTGGAGCATGCCGTGCTCCTTCGCTCACTTGTAGCTCCTTCCCCACAGCTGCGGTTCAGCAGAGTCGAGCTCAATCGTGGGCCAAATTTTTGAAAACAGAAAATTGCCCAGATGCCTCCAAAACTCGGATGAGGCCCCAAGTATGCCAGAAAAAATGGGAACATCTCGTTACCTTTACCCCC